>PVKP010000987.1:0-139828 GCA_004027715.1 Plecturocebus donacophilus
TTCTCACTCATAAGTGGGAGTTGAACAGTGAGAACACATGGACACAGGGAGGGGAACATCCCACACCGGGGCCTGTCAGGGGATGGGGGCCTAGGGGAAGGGTAGCATTGGAAGAAATACCTAATGTAGATTACAGGTTGATTAATGCAGCAAACCACCACGACACGTATATACCTGTGTAACAAACTTGCACATTTGGTACATACATCCCAGAACTTAAAGTATAATTAAATAAATTATTTTAATTTTCTTAAATTAGGGACTAGTAGGAATAATTCCCTTTTTACGCTTGATTCTTTGGCAGAGTCAAAAGTTAAATTAAGCCTCATATGATATTTACAGTATTAAAATCAATATATACTCAATATTTTATAATAAAATAGCATTGTTAAGTTTCAGTAGGAACTGAAATAATTAGCACTCTTGTCTTCTGCAGCAGTGCTGAGTGCTGGTTGACTGCACATACTTCTAGGTTTCTAAATGACCTCCCATTGGATTTAATTTGAATGTTGTTCTGACAGCTGTAATCAACCATAAAATGTTACCAGTATAAAACAGACTGAAACCTTCAGATGATTTTTCATAGTATTCAACATTGTGGTAAACAATAAGCTTTGTTTGCAATGTTCACTTGGTCCTAAATCAACCCCACTTAATGTTTTTCAAATGAATTGGAGTTACACAATAAAAAGCTTGTTAAAATATGATTAATTAACTTCCATTTCTTCTAACAATAGGATCCTCCAATTCATAAATGGAAAACAAGTGAGAAATATCCTTGCTGAACAAATTAGGCCAGGAAATCTCTTTCACTAAATAAAAAAGGAATATAAATTTAGCACTCAGGTACTCAAATGGAAAATGTATACCTGTTGATATACTGCCTACCCTGACTGAGATACTTACACAAAGGCTATAGTAACAGAAGATTAGCCAAGAATTCCATTATGCTTTATTTCCGTGAAGTCAGGCAATTAAGTGTGCTTGACACAGGTATACTTCCGTGAGCTCTATCTTTACATACCAGGTGGCTGTCATGAATGGCTTAAAGAAATCTGACAATTTCAAACCATTATGTTCTAGTGAGAAGTTTTTGGATCCTTACCTTAGCAATTTAATGTTGGGATAGCACTTACTCATTGGTAACAGCACTCACCAGAAACACTGTAATCACACCTGGAGCTATACAAAGAACAGAATTCTGAAAGTCCACTTTCTGCTAATAGTTACGATTGCTTTTAGTGTTTGGTACAGACGAGGAAGCATTCAGAACCAGTAAGTGTTCAATGTCTGAAATAGAACCAAAGGCATTTGATGCTTCAGCGATCTGAGGGAGGACAATAGGCTGAGGTTTATGTGAACAAAAAACCCTTCAAGTGGATGAGATTTAGTAAGCATAGACCACTCTAGTGATCTTTGTATCCCAAGCATTGAACACAATACCTTAATCAATATCTTCTTTTATTGGGATTTACCATCACTGTGGGTACCATATTCAATATAGAAAATGTTCACGTCTGAATTGTTTTCTGACATATATAGAAAATGCCTATTTCTAAATATCTTTTATGTTTGTTCCTTAATATAAAGCATTTCTTTTATTCAAGTGGGTATATATAACTGAAAGGTTACCAAATTTATACGAGTTAAACATCTCTCAATCACTGAAAAAAAAGTCTCAGAAAAGTAATGAGAGGCAACTTTCAATGGATCAACATTTTGATCTTGAACATTATACCAGATGAGGGGCTCTTTGTTTTACTCTCAACTTAGTTTATTATAAACAACAATAATATAGCTTATCATCTAATATCTGGCATTTGGTCATCTAAATAAATAGGGGAGACATATATGAATACAGTGAAGGACAAGTTCAATTACTACTAAGTTCAGCTTTTGTTTTAAAGTTTCTTCTAAATATATTTTAAGCCAGAATTTCTAATAAAATATGCATTAATTATACTCTTTACCCATTCATAGCCAATACTCCTCTAATCTTACAAAAAAATTTGAAAGAAAATCACAAACAAGAGATTAAAAGTCACCGGCAACACTACCTCAGAAATAATCACTATAAAAATATTGGCAGAGCAACTGACAAATATTCATTTATTAAGTCACTGTATGTAAAACAACTAGTGCAATGCACATAAAATACGCTTTATAGATCTTGGTTATTTTGCGTACTATATTTTCTGTTTGGTAAGCAACATTTTTTCACTTAAAAAAATATCTCCTGAATATTACTTCATGTCATTAAATATTTCACAAAAACATTGTTTTTAGTGTTTAAGAACAGTCCATTATATAGATATTCCCAATTTTATATAAGTCAACTCAATGGAAGTTAATGTAGAACATTAAAGGGTTAAAAAGAAACCATGGTAGGGAAAAGGGGAAAAAAACCCTACAGAGCAATAAATAATCAAACATTATGATAAATGACAAAATAATTGAAATTTGATCTAGATCTAGATTTTGTTTCCTCTTTTGGACCATGGGTTGGTAGAAATTTCCTACTTTGGTCAGGTCAGTTTGAATGACTTCTCAGTGTTGATTACAAATGTCTAAATAACATTCCCACCTATGCTTACAATGTCAGCTTTCATATTAACTGTGGAAAATGATTTGAAGAAAAAGCAATTCGGTCATTTCTATTTGTACCAAAAAAAAAAAAAGAGAGAGAGAGAGAGAGAGAGTACTGCTTTGTAGTATGTAATAAGTCTCATATTGGCTCTCAAATTCATTGTATTTTAATACAAGAAAATATTAAAAGCAATGTTTGTACCCTACTTTATTGTATACCCTCAGTCACTACATTAATACCAAGCCAAAATTAGATGTTACATTTTTAATTATTTACCAAAAAATTAAGTAGATGGCAAATGTGTGTAACATAGCTTTCTGTTTTGCTCAAACTGCAATTTTTATTGGGTAAACTTCTGGTGGATAATTTTTGCTTATTTAAGTTTTTCTTTGATTTGCTTAATGAACTGAGCATTCACTGTATTCATAACTTATAAATCATGTTTTAATTTTTACTGCTTTTCAGTAGATCTCAAGAAGCATCACTACTTCTGACATTGACCATCTATAACTCTAGTCCTATCTTTAAGTCTAGGTTCATATATACCCAACACTTGTGTATCTTTTTTTATTCCTGGGTTCTCAAGTACCTATTTGCAGTAATAAAAATTGGAAGATAAATCACGAGAGAGGTGGAATTGACACTAACCAATGTAAGGTTTCTTGGAGCAATAAATGTATGTGAGAGACTGATAATGTCACTTATCATGGCACTATACCTACAGACTAATTTCTAATAATGTCCTTTTAAAGAGGAATTAAAACAAAACTACATCTAAATTTGAGGGCCAACAAAAATTAAATTGAATTTCTTGCATCTCAGCACTTGAAACTCTCTGATGGGATTTAAACTTATGTCCACCATTATTGAGGAATAACTTCCAATTTATAAGCCAGACACTTTTGTCATTAAATATCTGAGCTATAAACAAGTATTGAGAAGTTGCATCTTAAATATGAATATTATTGTAGAAACGTAACACCCTATATCACCCTGCTGATTATTATGGATGTTCTTCACCATCCTACAATCCAAAATTAGCTTGGTCAGCAGTAACTTCTCTAGCACCATAAACTCTTTATCTCATGTATTATTCCATAATAGCCATTAAGTCTAGAGCTGAATTAAATCAATCATCCAATTTTGGTGTTACACTTCTCTCTGCTTCTATTTTGCAAAGAAATTGTGAACAGACAGAACTCAACTGAATCTTCAATTTATTATTTCGGCAATAGCAGATTAGCCTAATTCAGAGTCACCTCTCTGAAAAAAACAGTTGAAAATTTGGAAAAACTGCAAAAATTTTAACCACATACAAATATGTGACTGAGAATATTTATGTTGTAAAAGCCTGAAGAGTAAGAATCCTATAGAGAAGAAATGTCCTGAAAAGTGTGTACTACATGCAATGCTGCTTCTCCTCTAAAAAATTTAAGGCCTTAATCATAGCACCATAAACATCTTAGGTTTGATAATTATTTGTTATGTAGGGTTGTCCTGTGCATTATAGAATGCTTAGCGGCATCCTGATGCTCTACCTTCTAAATGCAAGAAATATATGACAGTTGTGGCAACCAAAACATCTCCAGATATTGTCGTATGTCCCTTGACAGGCAAAATTGCCCCCTGTTGAGAACCTCTGATGTGGAGGCATTTGATGATTCAAAAGAAGCATCTGAAAAACTTGGCAGAACTTTTGTTTTGGCAGTTACTTAGGGCTCCAGCACAAACTTTGCTCTTTAGGACTTTCAAAATAAGCTGTCAGCTTAGAAACCTAAAAGGTTATCACATAACAGTAAAGTTTAGCCAGAAATAGAAAATGACTGATGAAGACCCAGTTTTGAGTCATTGCCATCCTTGATTGGATTAAAATAATCTATCCCAGTCCCAACTGACTGAAAGAGGCAAAAGTTAATCTTCTTTGAAAGAAAATCCTCTCTAAAAGAAAATAATATCAGCCAGAGCCTCAAAATATATCAATAAGTATTCATACACATTTAATTTTTTAAAAAGGCATGAAAGAAGCAATAGCCAACCAAGACAGAGTCTACCAAAATAACCTCATGGAATTTAAGGCATTGGCTTAACAGATACAGGCTTAAAATAACATGTATAAGAAATGAAGTTACAAAATAATTAAAGGACAGAACTGATCATGTAAAAAAATTATAGAATGGAATTTATGTTCTAGAGCTGTAATAAAATAAAAACTAAAATTAGGAATGCAATATATATTTAAAAGCAGATTAGATGCTGTGGAAGAAAGTGTTTTTGAAATGGAAGCTAGTTCAAACAAATATAAACTGAAGCACAGAGAGATAGAAAATGAAAAATTCAGAAAAAAGCAAATGACATATAATTATGGGATAAAAGCTTAATGCCTGTGTAACTGGAAGACCAGAAACAGAAAAGAGGTAATGAGAAAGAAGTAATATTTGAAGATATTATTTAGAAGTTTCTAAATATGATGAAATGCAGCAACACATGAATTTAAGTTTTATAATTCTAATGAGGAAAAATAGGAAATAAACTATTCATAGGCACATTGTAGAATACTGATGAAAACCAAAACCAAAGGGCAAATTCAAAAGCAACTGGAGAAAATAGTTATTAAAAATAGAATAATAAAAATGACAGCTAACTTCTCAATATAAACAATGGAGGCTAGTAGATAATGGTATGAAAACGCTGTGTCAAGTTCTAACTATACCCAGTGAAAATATCCTTCAAAAATAAAGCCAAAATATTTTCAGATAATACAAAATACATATTTTAGTTGCCATCAGCATAACTGCATTAAAGGCAATACTTAAAGATATTTGTTAGACAGAATAAAAGTGATTCTAGTTGGAAGCTTGAAAATTCAAGAAAGAACACACAGCAACAGAAACAAGAAATAGTTGACTAAATTTAGATGAATATAATTATACACAGAATGATAACAATCACTCTTGTAGAGTCTACCAGTCAGTTCATGCTGCCATAACAAAATACCATAAAATGGGTGGCTTAAACAACAGAAATTTATTTCTCACAGCGTTGAAGGCTGGGAAATCCAAGATCAAAGTGTTGGCCAGATTCAGTTTCTGGTGAGGGCTCTCTTTCTGGGTCACAGACTGCCAGATTTTCACTAAGTTCTCACATGGTCTTAATGCAAAAACATGGAGAGAAAGCGATCTCTCTTTCTTCCTCTTCTTACAAAGCTTCTAATCTCATTATAGGGGTCCAAACCCCATCAGCGAATCTAATCCTAATTATTGCCCAATTGCCTCACCTTCAAAAACCATTTCATTGAAGGTTATGTCTTCAACATACGGATTTCAGGGGATCCAAACATTCAGTCCATAACATGGGCTTTAAAGCATATTTGAAATTTAATTACATGGCAAAAATGTTAAAAAAAAAAGTGGCAGTAGCAAAGTATAAATTCTATGAGTTTTATAACATATTTACATTATCCAGGAAATGCAAATATATGAATTTATATGTCACATATGTTTCAATCTGTAGAGTAACCACTAACAAGTTAAAGGAGAAAGAGAATAACATAGTTATCAAAAGGAAGGCAATGAAAGGAGAGAAAATATAAGTTTATTTCATTTGCCCTATATACATGTGATAGGGCAAATGAAATATAGATAATAAAATGATAGATTTATTTTTAAACATGCCAGCACTCACGGTAAATATAAGCTGACCAGGCCATTAATTTATTTAAAAGTATTTATCAAGTGCTTGTTATGTACGTTATTCTATCAGATGACTGTCTATTACATTTAGGTGTAAAAACCTCAGATATAGCTATGCCACAGGCATTGCAATATATTTCTAATAATCCCCTGGAAATCTTATTATACATACAAGCATATTTTTCTCTCCATTTCAATCTAAATTATTCTTGACAGGTTTCCCAACAATATTTTAAATAATATAAATGACAGAGTTGTCTTATATAATCTGGTATGAAATGTCACCACCTTCATAGAAAGTTTTGTCTTTTTATTTCCATTCCTGCCTCCTCCTCAAAATGCCCTGAGGACATTATTTTCTTTCAAGTAATCCACATGTGTTCCACCTCTCAACTCTGCTCTGTCAACAAGACATTTCCCTCATATATCTTCTTCCTCCGCATAGAATTATTTGTGTGGAAAGATATATACCAGTGCTCAAGACCCAGTTCAGATCAATTAAATCAAAATCTCTAGGGCTGGATCTGAAGTGTTGATACGTGGTTTAAGGGAGCATTCTGTGATGTTAGGAACTGTGTATTTTCAACTGGCTAGTGGTTACATGGGTCAATGCTTTTGTAAATATTCACTAAGCTATATATTCAAGGGGGCTATGCATTTTATGTAAATTATAGCTTAATAAAACCTTTTTAAAAATCCAAATTATCCCAAATGATCCTAATGCACAGCTACATTTAAGAACTTCTAAAGGGGAAAAAGAAAGGTTGGTAAAAAGATTTGGGTGGTGAATATAAATGAGAATGAAAAAAGATGTAAAATTTATAGAATGTACTTTATCATATAGTATATAAATACTTGGGGAATTATTAAAATTAAATATGGATTTATGAAGAAGAAAAATCATGTGGTTAATTAAGAAGAAAGAAACATAGAAAACTAGAAATGAAAAATATAATCGATGTTCAATTATACCTTGGGTAGAACTGAATGCTCTTGGATTAAGATGAATTTAGTTTCCAATAGGTTTCAAGAATCATAAAATTACACAAATAAACATGCCTTGAAGATATCTGGAGAGTGAAGAATAACATTTGAATGACATTAGTTGAGTTTAAAGATACAGATTTGAACGTTTTCAAGTTTCACTTGGATAATTTCTACCAAATCATTGATATAGCAAGAGATTTCCAGACATTTAAGATTAAACCTTTGAGTACAATCATAGTCAATACCTGGGAAAAAAGAGGATTAAACTGAAGCAAATCTGAAGAGAATCTGTAAACTCAGACTCATGGAACTAAAGATAAAAATAGTTTTAGAGGCAGAAAGCAACTCCTTGTACGAAAGGATACTGAGAGATCCACAGTAAAAATATTAGAAAAGACAAATTGTTCCAGAAGGATGTTTCATAAAAATAAGTAGTTTTGTGATCTTAAAATGGAACAGATCAAATTGCAAAAGACTTAAGAAAATTTTAAGAAAATGAATCAACTGTACATTAAAAATCATTAAATTAGATGTTATGTATTTTAGGAAAGAAATACAGAAAATGATAACTGCAGAAAGAACTGAAGACCAACAGACTTGCAGAACATTTAGAATTATATGTTGAATTAGCATCTAATATATAATATAACCCATGGTAATTGTTTAATATGTGTTAATGAATAATGTGAATACTGGACATAATTAGAAAACTCTTGTACATACATTTCTACTATTGTGTAGGTATTTGTTTTGAGCAGGAAGGAAGATGAAAATCCTTCAATAAATAGAAATATCAAAATGGTACTATTATAGGAACTTTTTTCAGGTCAATATAAACTTAGAAAAGAACATTGGGCAAATTTGCTTATATTTTACAAATAGAGCTTCACATATTCTTATAAGCTTTCATTAGTAAGATTCAATTTGTCTTTTTTCTTAGTCTCATTTCTACTTTCTTATTTGTTATCAATTCTATACATAGGATTATATTACTGGAGCTTTGATAAACTTTCTTTGAAACTACTAATCATAAAAGAATTGCAAGACTCAGTAACTTTCAAGCAATGAAAATTTCTAAGGTGACACTGGGTCAAAGTTAGAACATTTATCAGAAAAGAGATTTTTCAATATGCTGAGTGTTGACAACATACAAACAACTCCTCCATTTTAAAAGATACTCTGTGTGTGTGTGTGTGTGTGTGTTTGTGTATATGTATGTGTGTGTGTATGTGTGTGTGTTTAATCTTCAGTTTGCCCTCAAACATATATTCAAGCCAGTCTGGAAATTTTTAAGAGTGTTCTTTGTCATTTCTTAACTGACACAGCTCATCTAGTCATCTAGCCTGGTTTATATTCTCAACTATGCATTGATACCAAAGACACTAACGTGGAGTGATGCTAATTCCTGTTTTAAACAGTTACATTCCAACTCAGAATTGCACAATGGTTAACCAAGTTCTCTGAGTTTTGCCATTGTAGATGGAAAAATAGATGGAAATTAAGTGATTTACCAAGTATCTCAGAAAATATTAACAAAGCAATAGTTATCATCATCTTCTATTCTTTAAATCACATTGATTTCTACATGCCTTTATTAATGCTCCTAAAAGACACAAAGTTATTTTTATATAGAACAACTTAAAAATACATAAAAGCATAAATAAGAACATCTGAAATTAATCTGATTCCCATTATTCAGATATCATTATACAATTTAAATTTTTTACTTTTTTCTATGCATATAAAATCACTTTTCTTATCACACTGAATGTGCTTCAAATGCTAATGTATTGACTGAATAATTTTATATGTTATGATGTGCCAAAATATATCCAATTCCTTATTTTACAATTTCCAAATTTTACTCCCATAAACAGCCATGGAAAAAACTTCCAATTGTAAAAATAAAAAAAAAGCAGAGTCCTTAATTTTTTTAGAAAAATCTTCTAGAACTGGGTTTACCAAGTTAGTAAATGAGAGTACTAGCAATGGTCATTGTACAAATCAGTCTTCAGAAATGTTGCATCGTTTTTCTTTTCTACCTGCACTACAGAAAGGCCCGTTTCACTATGCCTTTCCCTAACTGGAATGCTTTACTTAAAATAACCTGTGCTTTAATTAGCAACAACACAAACATACTGATATTTTAACTTCTTTCATTAAGGAAAAATGCTTCCAATATGAATTGACTATGTGGTTTCTTCTTTTGTGATTTTCTAGACTGGCCATGTCTACCAACAGGTAATCTAGCAATCTCAGTTTTCCAAGTTCAGTTGTTTTTTTAAAATTAGGTACTTAATTTTATTATGATTATTTTTAATTGTTACGGATACATAAAAGGTGTATATGCTTATGTTATTAATTATCTGAGTAGGGAGAATTAGGGAGACTGTGTCTGAGAAGCTAGAAAAGGCTGGTTTTCAAATGGTAAGTCTAGTAGATGAGCAGCAGAATAAGCAATTTTAGGAAATAAAAATAAATTTTCAAGATGTAAACATTTTTATTTCAAATCAGCTGTGTTGATATCTTGAGAATGTTAAAACTGTAATATCTGAATAAAAGTAGAGATATATGTAAATGTAAGAAATGATTATCGGATTAATCTTTTATTGTTTCTAAATTTGGGGACTCAGGCTTTTTAACTTCCACTTATGATAATAATGTTGTTTAGTACTTGCATGGTTTATTTTTAAACATTTATATCCTTGATTCATTTGGTGTTTTAGTGAAAGGTATGACATATAGGTTCAGTTTTACCTTTTTTTAAAAAAAAGGTCTATCAATTTAATGACTTTAAAACATTATTAATAAAAAAACCCTATTTCCACCAGGATTTAATTTATCATATACTACACTATACTTTCGTAGGAACTTGTGTCTATTTTTATACTTTCTTTTTGGTGCCATTGATCTTTCTGATTATTGTGCAAGAACCAAAAATCCAATAGAGAGGATTTTTACTCTATTTTACAATCTAGTAGGACCAATTCTTCTTTGCCTGTGTTGCTGATCATATTTAGGGTTTCTTCATCTAGTCATGACTGTTATTTTTTCCATATGATATTCACATGAACTTGTTTAAATCCAGCAAAAGTCCCTTGATAATTTGAGACCATATTACATTTATATTGTATCTTATAGAATTGATATCTTTATAATGTTTGTTTGTTATAGCCAACAAAATGGGACAAAGGTCTTTTGCTGAAGTGTTTAAAATTTTTTTCTATAGGTTTTACAAATTTAATTTTAGGTATTATCTTTTTCTATTTTTCTAGTAAGGCCTTTGAGTGACTATTATTTGAATATATAAAGGGATTTGAATTGCTTATTTTTTATATGTTAATACCTTATTGAAATGTTTGTATCAGTTTTTATTCTTTGTGATAGTTTTATTAAAGCTTTCTCTGAAGTGTTCTGGACATGCTACTAAATATTTTTGTCCCCTTTTCTAATTTGTATTTTTCAAACTCATTTTTTATTTTCTTATTGTTTTGGATAACTATAATTCAATGCTAAACATCAGTATAGACAATAGGATAGGAAGACTTACTTGTATTGGATAGAGCTCTACTCTTACTAATGTATCAGATAGTGGCTTTGCAATTCAAATATATAAATTTTTATCAAGGTTAGAAAGTCACAATATTTTATTTTATTAATGCTTTATGTAACAAATAGTTACTTGACTTTTGGAACTTTAAAAATGTATACAATTGTAACTACATTAATGGATATACTATATTGATAGGGTTTGGCTGTGTTACCAACCAAATCTCATCTTGAATAGTAGTTCCCATAATCCTCACATGTTCTAGGAGGGACGTGGTAGGGGTAATTTAATCATGGGAGTGGTTATTCTCTATGCTGTTCTTGTGATAGTGAGGTCTCAGGAGATCTAATGGTTTTTATAAGGAGAAGGACACTTTCCCCCTTCTGCTTGGCACTTCTCTTGCTGCCATCATGTAAGAAGGACATGTTTGCTTCCTCCTCTGCCATGATTTTTAGTTTTCTGAGGCCTCCTCAGTCATGCTGAACTGTGAGTCAATTAAACCTTTTTTCCTTTATAAATTACCCTGTCTTGGGTATGTCTTGATTAGCAGCATGAGAACTAACTAATACATATATTGAACCATCTTTGGATTCCTGGAATAAAGTCTGCTTAATCATGATTTTTTAGAGTGCTTTTAAATATTTTATTCATGATTATGTAGCAATGATCTTAACTTTTCTTCAAAAGTCTTGATTGAGTATGACAATATCTGCATTTATAATAAGCATGGAAGGTTTTCTTTACTAATCTCTGTAGCAATATATGTGGCATTAAAATGACCACTTTTTGAATGCTTGGCAGAATTTTCCTGTAAAACGTTGCCTGGTTCTTTGTGGAAAGTAGCTCACTGAACTCTCTCTCTCTCTCTCTGTAGCTCAGCATTTAGCACATTCATAACAAAGGTGAAGGAGATATAGAGTTATAATAATTGGAATATAGCAAAATTTCAAAACCATTATAGACTTCTAAAGAAAGAAAAAAAGTGGAGCAGTTAGTTATTGGAAAAAAGTATAAGAATGTATCAGATTATAGGAATTTCACAGTAACATATGCCGCAATAAACAACATTTAGTCAAATTAGGTAATTAAATAAAAAGCTAAGCTAAATTTATTTTCCTGCTATCAATTCTCCATATTTCTCAGATGTGATCTAATATCCAGGAAATAATTAGAAGGCATTTTTCAATCTTATACTCAGGCATTAGATGATGAGGAATGGAAGTTTTATTTTGACAGCTTTGAGAATGTTAAAACAAACAGTGAAAAACAGTTACTAACTCAGATATTTTAAATGTCAGTTATTTTTATTTTCCTCTGCTTCTAATATCTTAAAGAAAGGTAAATAGTTCCCAGTCTGGAAGCTGTTATTTATTTTTGTCTATTAATTCATCAAAAACAAACTTGGTGATACAATTGCCACATTTGTGTTCATGTATTTGAATGCTGATTTTTTCACTTTAAAAAACTTTCAGTGTTAGAAACCGTCTTTTCCTTCTGCACTTAATGCAATCAGAAAATACCCTTCCTTGTGAAAACTGTAAATGTAATGTGTTCACGATTTTCTAATGCCCTGATACATTTATACAAAACAACCAAAAGTTTTCTATGCACTTTCCATTTGCTTGGGGCATACTTCTGACTGACACATACCACTTGTTCAAAGCAAAAATTATTTGTTGTTCTGAGTCAGTCAAAGTCAAAAGGATGTCTTGAAAATCAGATAATGTGATTGTATTCAAATTTATGAGCAATGCTTAATACCTTACTATATTATAAAATCCAACACTAGTTGAAATAATTTATATATTATTAATTGTACTGTGGATATTATTAATTGAACTGGTCTGTTCCTTAATTATTGATATAAGGGCAGGATATCACAGGTATGTGCAGTTAAGATAGTTGAGCTATTTTCTATTAGGGTTTTCAAATTTCTTACTCCTGATTCAAGAATCAGGTTATAGGAAAAGTAGGGATGCTTGAGGCCCAAAAATATTCTTCTCCTCATCCCCCCCTTTTTTTTTTGAAGTTTCCAATTAATTCAGGAAATATTTAATAATTATGTTATGCTTTGCTTGGAAGTATGGATGTTTTTATCTCTATCACTTATGATGTATTCAAATTGCTGTGGATTTTATGACTATAAAATAGGAAATTCTGGTTAAATTTAATTTTACTGCTTAACAAGGCAGCATGTTAAAAATAATAAAATGCTTCCAGGTACAGTGAGTTGAGCTCCTCCATGTTACTCTTACAAGTGTAAGTGAACACAAACTTTTAAGAATAATTTGAAAATATATCAAGAGTGCTCAAAAAGTTTATGAACTTTGACTGAGTTATTCTTATCATAGAAATGTACCTTAAGTAAGTAGGAACTGAGATGATGATTTAAGTATATGAAGTTGATACAATAGTATTTAGATTAAAATCGTGTATTAAATTCATGTCTGGTAATAATGGACTACATTAATACTATCTGTCTGAATTCATATTTATATATTCAGTAATGTAAAGATCAGCTTAAAAATCATTTCCTCTTGAGAATCTCAGTTTTAAAACCAGAAGCAAAAGCTTGACAAACTCAAACTAATGTCCCAAATAAATGTGTCACTCTAAACCTGCTAACAAAGCCCCAGCCACACAGACATTGCTTATGTTCCTTGAACATGCCAAATGTATTAAAACCTAGAGCCTTTGCACTCCAGTCACTATTATATTTTCTATTTCCTTATTTTTATATTATCACTATTTTGAAATTATCAGTTTGATTTCTTTCTCTTAATTATCATCTCCTTCTACTGAAATATAAACTATATGAGAATACGGGTATGGCTTATTTTCTTCCAAAGAAGCAAAAACACATTTCTTGGTATATTTTAGGTACTCAAAAATGTTTGATGAAAAAATTAATGAATTAGTAAATTAATACCAGGATATTTAGGGACCATTAAAGCACTTGTAAATTTCAGGAAAATGATGCATACTCAGCAAAGTATAGTTATTATATACTAGGCAAAGGGAGAAAGATATATTAATATGTTAAGAATGATAACTCAACAAATTATTAAATATTGTGTTCTCTATATTTTTCTTTAGTTGCTAAATTATTCTGTAAAATGGCTAGCATCACTTTTCTAATCATAACACTAAACACAGCATTTAAAGCTACCATATGATGGAAAAATTAGATGAGACATTTTTCTTTTTAAAACACCTAATGCCTACATGAACCTTGAATATATTACTAGATCACTTAAAAATTTAACAGAAAAATAACATATACATAACACAGAAACAAAGATGTGTACATTTTTTTAAAGGAAATATCTTGATAAAAAATTATAAAGATGATCAAATGTTTGTAGCTGATAAAAGATATTCAAAATAGGCTGCAGCCAATGCTCAAGAATGTAATGTAAACAAAAAGTTGATGATTTTAAAAAATATTTGTAAGACAGAGCTTGTTCATACAATTTTATGAATAAGAAAAATGAACAGACTAAAACATCTTTAGAAAGGATCTTCATTATAAAGTATCGACCATCATATCTATTATGACATCATGCATCTAATATGCTCGTAAAATGAAATGGCAATTGAATATAATTTTCTTGACATGATTAGTTTTGAATTACCATAAGTGAATCAAGGATCTGAAAACAAATCACAATTATCATTGCTTCTTCTCCAGAGAGCTAGCACTTAAATATTTCTCATTTTTCAAATTCATATGGAAAATATGATTCTAACAAACATTAAAATTTCCCAAACAATTGTTACCTAAAATTTACCCAGTATTTGTAATGACTTGTGTATGTAAACAGTAGCTTTCCTAAGTGCACTACAGATTCATTTCAATTAAGTTATTCAGCACATTTAATATTACATAGATGATATAATTATGGGTTTACTAAATGATTAATGTAAGTGCAATTTTCAGAACAAAATAATAAGTACACTCTACTTCTGCTTAGAAATATAACTGCACTGTTACTGTGTTCAATTTAGTATCATTAGAAGAACACACAATAAGGTATATTAGTAATGAAATTTTGCTGGCTGAATTTTTTCTTATAAAATTGACATGAGAGGAATTTACAACTACATACTTAAATAATGATATTTAATCTTCTGAAAATGACTAGGTTACTATTATACCACTTTGACATAAACAAATGCAAAAAAAATTTTATTGAGGAAAGTGATATTAATTATTTAATATCATAAAGTGTCAAAGTCACTTTTCATAAAAAAAAAACTCCCAATTTTTTGAGAAATTAAAGCAATGAAAGGTTTCCACACAAATATTAGTTATTCATATTTCAGGACCTTGATCTCACTTGTTTAAAAATTCCATTGAAATCTCCTCTTTTGTCCACAGCAGATCTGGGCAAAACGTTTTTGGCATCCATTAAGTAGAAAGTTTGCTTGACTTTTTTAGTCATAATTGTATAAAATGAAACAATTAAGATGCAAATGGTGTTGGCCATTGTTTGTGCTGTTGGCGGTCCTCTTCAATTAGAGCATGAGCAACATTAATTTATTCCTCACAAATCAACGTGGATGGTCTGTCCCTGTGGGCTTCATCTTCAACATTGTGCCAGTTCTTAAAAAAAAGTTATCCATCTGTAAACTGCTGAGTTCTTTGAGGGAATTTTCCTCATACACTTTCTGAAAAGCATCAGTAATGTTATCATCCTTCCATCCAAATTTCAACATAAATTTTATGTTTATTCTGGCTTCAATTTTAGCAAAATCCATGTTGTTCTGATAGGGGCTCTTTTCAAGCTGATGTCTTTAGTGCCCCAAACTAGATTCTATTCAGACATGTTATACAAGTTAGTATGAGTTTAATTTGGTACAAAACTATTTTGAAATCTGTATATAGTTTGTAAATAATGTATATTTTCTGTGAACTTACTGAAGACCACAATACTTCTCTAACTTCTTTCCAAATTTGTATATAGTTTTCATATTTATTTTCTATATATGTTATAAATATCATATTGTGGCCTGTTTTTTCATTTAATCATTTGTGAATATTTTAATAAATTTTAAATGATATGAAAACATTTTATATATTTGCTAATGTATTTAGCTTGTCTTGTATTTGTCATTTCTTTGTGTTAACCCATATTTACACTGGGTAACATCTTACTTTCATTTGAAGAAATTTCTTCAGCTGTTTTGCATCACAGATGTTCCAGTAATGATATTCTTGAGTTTTATATATCTGAAAAAAGTATCTATTTCATCTTTTATTTTGTAAGACTTTCCATTTGGGTGCAGAATTCTAGAATTACAATTCTTTGTTCTCCAGTACTTTAAAGCTGTTTACAGATTATCTCTGATCTTGCTTTGAATCTGATGAAAAGTTTTCTCTCATGCATTTTTGTTTCTCTGTAGATAATGTATCTTTTCCAAGCACACCTGTAAGATTTTATCTTTATAACTGATTTTTATCCATGTAATTATATATCTTGGCAGAAGTTTTTTCTCCCATATTTTTAGGGCTTGCTGTATCTTGAACATCTTGAAACTTTGGGTTTACAGTTTTTATCAAATTGGAAAATTGTTGTATCATTACTTCTTCAAATACTTTTCTGTCACTACCATTTTCAGGGACTCAAATTATACATAAAAATAAACTGCTTGGATTTGTATGACAGCTAACTGATCTGTTCTCTTTTTCTCTCTTTGCTCTTGATGTTTTATTTTCAACAGTTCTGATTGCTATATATTCAATTCAATGAATTATCTTTTTCTAGGATGTCTAATTGGCAATTTGTAATTAATTTTATGCCAGATATTATTACTTCAAAAAATTCAACTTGGTTTTTTTTCATATCTTACATGTCTTTCCTTAAAAAGTTCAACCTTTCCTTTAGCTTTTGGAATATATGAACTACAGTTATAAAAACTGTTTCTGATGTCCTTATCTGTTAATTTTATCACCTCTGCCACTCCTAGGACAGCTGTGATTGATTTTTTTTTTCTTAATTCTGGGTTTTTTTTTGCTTCTCTGTATGCCTAGTAATGTGTCATTGGATGAAACCTATTTTAAGTTTTACTTTGTCAGATCAGGTGCTAGATAATTTTCTAACCCCATAAAATATTCTTAAGCTTTGTGTTAGGACACATTTAAGGTACTTAAAAACATTTTTATTAGTTTGATTTTTAGGATCCGTTAGTTATTACTAGAATAATGCTTAAAGCTAATTATTTCAACCATTAAAGCAAGACTTTTTGGGGTTCTTTGCATAATGGTTTGCAATCCTTGAGATCTTCTACTTTGAGTAGTGGAAACAGGCAACAGTACAGCTTTTGTGGTATTAGTAGTGCCTGTGAGCGCTGAGATGCTCCTCTTACCTTTTTAGGTGGTTTTCCCAGCCTTGAGTAATTGCCTCACACGCACCTGCTGGTCAGTTATCTGCTAGCTGTTCTGGAAAAACCTTCCAGAGATATCGGAAATTTTGTTTTTCTCCACTACTCTGCCCTGAAAACTCTACCTACCGTTGTCTCTCTAGACTCTTAGCAGTATTTCCTCAACTCAGGGAGTTCACCCTTTCTCCTGAAGTTACTTCTGTTTGCTTTAGAAAGACTCATAGCAGTAAGATGGGCAATTGTAGACCTTGCTTCATTTATTTCCCATCTATCAATGATTCTATTACTTCATTGTATAATTTCCAACTTACTGAAAGCCTTTCTTTTGCTTAGGATTTTCTTCGTTATTTGGGCTCTTGTTTTGTTCCATATGAATTTTAAAACAGCTTTCTTCTAGTTCTGTGAAGAATCTCATTGACAGTTTGATTAAAAAAAATAGCATTGAATTTGTAAATTACTTTAGGCAGAATAGCCATTTTAACAATATTGATTCTTCCTATCCATGAGCATGGAATGTTTTTCCATTCATTTCTGTCACCTCTGATTTCTTTGAGATGTATTTTTGTAGTTTTTTATTGTAGAGTTGTTTCACCTGCTGGTTAGCTGTATTCATTGATATTTCATTTTTTCTTGTGGCAATTGTGAATGAGGTTGCATCCCTAATTTGGTTCTTGGTTTGTCTGATGTTGTATAGGAATGCTAGTGATTTTTGTCTGTTGATTTTGTATTCTGAAACTTTGAGGTGGTTGTTTATCAGCTTAAGGAGCTTTTAGGATAAAACTATGGGGTTTTCTAGATATAAAATAATGTTACTTATAAAAAGTGAGAGTGTGACTTCCTCTCTTCCTATTTGCATGCCTTTATTTCTTTCTCTTGCCAGATTGTTCTAGCAAGGTTTCCAATACTACATTGAAAGGAGTGGTGAGAAGAGATCCTTGTCTTGGGCCAGTTTTCAAAGGGAATGCTTCCAGCTTTTTCCCATTCATTGGAATATTGGTTATGGGTTTCTCATATATGACTCATTATTTTGAGCAAAAAGAACAAAGCAGGAAGCATCTTGCTACCGAACTTCAAACTATACTACAGGGATACAGTACCAAAACTGCATAGTAGTGGCCCCAAAACAGACACATAGATCAATGAAACAGAATAGAGAGCCCACAAATAAGGCTGCAGACCTATTACCATTTGGTCTTTGACAAAGTTGCAAAAGCATTGGGAAAAGGAACTCCCCATTCAGTAAATGGAACTTGGGTAACTGGCTAGCCATTTCCAGAGAACTGAAACTAGACTGCTTTCATACACTCTACAAAAGTTAATTCAAGATTTTTGGATTAAAGACTTAAATGTAAAATCCAAAGCTATTTAAAAAAATGCTGAAAGACAACCTAGGCAATATGACATTAGACACAGGAATTGTTAAAGATTTCATGACGAAAATGTCAAAACAATTAAAAACAAAAGCAAAAATTGGTAAATGAGATCTAATTAAAAGCTTCTGCATAGCAAAAGAAAATTATCCAAAAAGTGAACAGACAACCTACAAAATGGGAGAAAATTTTTGCCAACTTAACATCTGTCAAAGGTACAGTATCTAGCATCTATAAGGAACTTAAAAAAATGTACAAACAATCCCATCAAAAAAAGGGACAAAGGACATGAACAGACACTTTTCAAAAGAAGAAATATGTGTGGGTAATAAGCATATAAAAATACTCAACATCATGAAACATTAGAGAAGTATAAATCAAAACTACAATGAGATACCATCTCATACCAGTTCAGAATGACTATTATTAAAAAAACAAAAAATAACAGACGCTTGCAAGGTTGCAGAAAAAAAGAGAACACTTACAAACTGTTGGTTCGAGTGTAAATTAGTTTAACCATTGTGGATAGGAGTGTGGCCGTTCCTCAAAGAGCTTATAACAGAACTGCCAATTGACCTAGCGACCCCATTACGGGGTATATACCCAAAGGACTGTAAATCATGCTATCATAAATACACATGCACACCACACATATGTTCGTTGCAGGACTATTCACAATAGCAAAGACATAAAATCAACCTCAATAGCCATTAATTGAACACTAGATAAAGAAAATGTACATATACACCATGGAGTACTGTGTTGCTGTAAAAAGAATGAGATCATATCCTTTGCAGGAACACAAATGGAGATAGAGGTCATTATCTTTAGCAAAGTAACAAGAGAACAGAATACCAAATACCTCATGTTCTCCCTTATAAAAAAGAGCTAAATGATGAGAACACAGGGATACAAAGAAAGGAACAACAGAGAGTGGGTTCTAACAGAGAGTGTAAGGTAAGAGGAGTGAGAGGATCAGAAAAAACACGTAGGCTACTACGCTTAGTATCTGGGCGACAAAATAATCTATATATCAAACCCCCATGACACAAGTTTACCTATATAACAAACCTGCACATGTACTGTGAACCAAAAATAAACATAAAAAAGATAAAAACCCTTTGTTTTACATTTTGTTTTTTGTTTCAAATGAGAAATGTTAATCTCTTCCTGTTATTTCATTATTATCAGAAGCAGAAGCTGTTCCCCTTTTATTGAACATTTATGGAATCTATAAATAGTTCTCTTCACTCCAGTTTCTGGTGATTAAAAATGTTACTTTTTAATCAAACATAAACTTCTTACTAGGTTTTCAGTAAAACTTTCTCTTAGTCCAACAAAATGTATTTCATCATTTTTATTATGTTAAACATTCCCTTTTCTGTAATGACTCTATCCTCTCCACCTGTCGTTGTTTCTCCTGGTAGTCAATTAGCAATTTTTTTTTAGTTATCTCTTATTTTCCTGACTTACATTCCAAAAACTTTTCTAAAAGTTATTATAGTGACATCACTATCTTGTTTCTGAAATGCCATTCTGCAAGAATTTTGATTTTATTTCTAGCTTCCTGGGTTGGCAAATTTCCAACGCTTATGTAGCTATATTTAGATATAATATTAGCATTCCTGTGGCATCCATCAGATATTTCAGGCAAGCAACCATGCCATGAATAATGAAATTCTAAGACAAGAAAGAAATAGAATAATATTCAAGTCAGGGCAAGTACATCACAAAAACGAGTAGTCCTCTATGAAGTGGGAGTGAAAGGAAAAAAGAACAGTTCTACAGATTTCTAGGTTTTGACAACTATGATTTCTGTTCAGAAAATCTTCTTTATCATCTCTCCAAGAGCTAAGGGATTTGTACTTCAGTTCAAAAATTGTCTAAGAACATACCAGCACCTTCTGAGTTGAAATAGCTTTTCCATGATAATTTATTTCCTTTTCATTTTGGACCTTGAGAACAAACATATAATTTGTGTCAATGATAAATGTGTACATTTTCCTGAAACTTGCAGAATATTTCATTCATTTGAGCTACTTCTACTGATCCTAATGCACCCTCTTATGCATCAACAAATGGTTCTACACTGTATAAGGTGGCTATGATCAAGGGAATTCAAATGAAAGCACTGGGTACCACTGATAAGCAACTGTTTCCATATAATAGTTATATTTGATAATTCTCACATTCCAATTAAGAAATACCTGAGACTGGGTAATTTATAAAGAAAAGAGCTTTAATTGGCTTAAGGTTCCATAGACTGTATAGGAGGTATGGTGGCATTTCTGCTTCTGGGGAGGCCTCAGGGAGCTTTTATTAGTGGTAGAAGGCAAAGTAGAAGCAGGCAGCAGGGGACCAAATCAAGAGGGCCTCAAGATGCCACACACTTTTCCTTTTTTTTTTTTTTGAGACAGTTTTGCTCTTGTTTCCCAGGCTGGAGTGCGATGGAGCAATCTCGGCTCACTGCAACCTTCACCTCCTGGGTTCCAGAGATTTTCCTGGCTCAGACTCCCAAGTAGCTGGGATTACAGGTGCCTTCTACCACACCAGGCTAATTTCTGTATCTTTAATAGAGACGGGGTTTTGCCATGTTGGCCAGGCTGGTCTCAAACTCCTGACCTCAGGTAATCCACCTGCCTTGGATTCCCAAAGTGCTGGGATTACAGGCACTAGCCACCATGTCGAGCAGACACACACTTTTAAATGACCAGGTCTCATGAGAACTTACTCACTATCACCAGACTGGGGAAATTCACCCCCATGATCCAGTCACCTCCTACCAGGCCCCATCTCCAACCCTGGGGATTATAATTCAACATAAGATTTGGATCAGACACAAATACAAATTATGTCAGTAGTTTTAGGATACTGGTGAGCACCTTTGGTAACTACATTTGTTTAGATGAACAAAGTGCTATTGGAAATAAGTTAGTGGACTATGAAAAGATATATATTTCTTCAAGGAGTTTTTATACTGTTATAATGATGATGAATAGAAAACCAATTTGACATAAACAAGTTTCTATAGTAGTCTGTACTTTAATTTTTCTTTTCTCCTTTATTTTCCCTTTCTACCATTTTATTCATTTCCTTTAGTGCTATTTTCTTATCCTTCAAATGTTAAAAAACAGATAAAATTGATTTCAGATTTAAAGATAAAACAGACCTACTGTGTAATTGCTTATAACTTTTTTGTAATCCAAACCCACTTTGTAATTATTTTAAATATTAAAACTAGAGTTGCACTTTACATTTTTCATAAAAAATTACCTTTCATTATAAACTGCCTAATAAAATTTTTAAAATCACTTACAATAGCATTTCTACATTAACAGCAAATCAATATTTATTACATTCATAAGCCAAAGCTAACCAATTGCTCTTATTTTATTTCTATTCACACAACATAGAGAAGAAAACTAAGTATCTCAAGATTTTATGTACAAAAGGGAATAAAAATATTCTGGTGGACTTAGATAAATATATGCATATATAATTGCCACCAGGAAAGAAGAGATTGTGGGTATATCTTTTCCAACCTGTGAAGACTACTTTATTCACACAGTATAATGTTATAAATTATTCCTGTTTCATGAATTACTTACCTATTTCTGGCTTCAGGGTAGAATTTAAGAAGGGTACAGAAGACTGGGTGAAGGTAGAATGGAAGAATCACATCTCAAGTTAACAAATTACTATGTAAGAAAATTACAGAGCACAAACAATATCTAGAGAGGATGTGATGATTGATATGGGTATTAGTTTAACAAAAATAAATAAGACCTCATTAAATGGCAGATATCTAATACCAAACTGTTTTATAATTGACTGCAGAAATAAAATACATAGGAAGTCAATTGAGGTCTGGAGCAAGGTATTAGTTTGGGTGCCAAAACTCAGTAAAACAGAGAATCCAAAGGAATCCAAGACGTCTGGAGAGAAAGGGGTCAAGAATAAAACACTTACTAGTTGGCATTCTTATAGGATATTTTATATATGGATGAGTTTGGAGATAATAGAAAATGAACATTTTTATTAATGGTACCTAAATCCAAGAGAGTAGAATCCCTAATATTCTTTAGGGTAAAGTAAGAGCAAAAACAAGGGTAGAGTTTGTAGGATTTTAGAAAAATCTTTTAGGCTATTAATTGACTTCCAAAGAAAATAGTGGAAATATTTCTACTTAAGAAAGTTGAAAATAAATAAATGAGTTTATTATTGTGTTTGCTGTGGGAACTAAGTATGATTATTTGTGAATTAACCAATTGAAATACAATGTTTTCAAATAATTTTGATCATTCTGTTTCCCAATGTAAATATTTAGAAATTTATACTCCTTCAAGTTTAATAATTATATAACATTATATTCCATGATTTTTTTCCATGAAATATAATACTGTTAATAGTTAATAAACTGAATCCTTGAAATCATTTTAAGAGTAATTTTTATTTAATTTAAAAAGAAAAGCAAGGCTGGGTGCAGTGGCTCTCACTTGCAATCCCAGCACGATGGAAGGCTGAGGAAGGAGGGTCACAAGGTCAGGAGCTCAACACCATCCTGGCCAACATGGTGAAACCCATCTCTACTAAAAATGCAGAAATTATCCAGACATGGCTGTGCATGCCTGTATTCCCAGCTGGTTGGGAGGCTGAGGCAGGAAAACTGCTTGAACCCAGGAGGCAGAGGCTGCAGTGAGCCGAGATCATGCCACTGCATGCTAGCCTGGTGACAGAGTGAGACTGCCTCTCAAAAAATAAATAAATAAACAAAATACAAAGACAACAAGCTGGACTTCGTTTCACATTCAACGTGTATAGATCACAGAAGTTGGTACTCTCCTTACAATAATAAAAGCTGGAAAGGCTGAAATCAACAACTTAATGGGCTCATAAGAGAACTGAGATTGTAAAGCAAATAGCTTACCAATATTTGAAGAGAGAGAAAGAGCTAAATAGAGAACTTGAGGATTATTACCTGGAGTAGAAGTGGGGAAGCCATAGAAATAAATCTACTGACTTCATTGGAAAATCTGAGACATTGCTGAGACTTGAATGTGAATTAGAATTATTGAGACGCTCTTAGGGACAACAACTATAAATGAGTCCTCACACTCCTGTGGGCTTTCATTCCAGGTACCCACTAGCCTTTCAAAAGGAAGCTCTGAGAAAATACCCTTATGGCCCTGTCAGAAGGAAAGGAAGAGAAACCATTATCAAATTCTTCAGGAACCTTCAAAACAAAGTTTTATTTTCAAGGGAAACATCCAGAAGCTTACCTCAGATGGAGAAAAGAAACTGCATTACACTGTATCTTTTCTAGACTTCCTACCTCTAATAGGAGTTTAAAAATTAAAAAAAAAAACGATGGTTAATAGGAAATAGGGCTTCAGAGAAATATAGATTGGGAATTCTAAAGCTAGGAAATGGAATATGAAGCAAGGGAGATAACAGTTGTATCACTGGAAGAGGGAGAGAACTGCTTGAGAAAGCCACAACCCTAAGCCACTATATTAAACTGAGATTTAATCAGAATACTGGACAGTGCTTCCACACCCTATACCCTAACACCACACAAAAAAACTTCAATTATGATAACAATGATTTGCCATTGAAAGGGCTACAAGACATATACTCTTTTTGAGAATCAGTGCAAAGAGAAGTCTCAAAACTAACAAGGGCAAAAATGAAAGGAGTAGAGGTATTTTAAGCTTCTACTTACAGCTAAACAGAGTACAACTCCTAGGCTGATTAACATAAATACTCACATTAAGATCTAGCTAATGGCCGGGCATGGTGGCTCACATCTGTAATCCCAGAGCCTTGGGAGGCTGAGGCAGGCAGATCACAAGGTCAGGAGTTTGAGACCAGCCTGACCAACATGGTGAAACCCAGTCTCTACTAAAAATTAGAAAATTAGCCAGGTGTGGTGGTGTGTGCCTGTAATCCCAGCTACTCAGGGGGCCGAGGCAGGGGAATTGCTTGAACTCATGAAGCAGAGGTTGCAGTGAGTCAAGATCATGCTGCTATACTTCAGCCTGGCCAACAGAGCGAGACTCTGTCTCAAGAAAAAAAGATCTAGTTAAGACAATACCTGTTATAGATAAAACACATCCAACTTTGAACCAAAAAAGCTATACTGTCTGGAGAAAGAAAGAAATCATCTGAACAAAATTCAGATATGACACACCTATTAACATTATCAGATGAAGATTTTAAAATATTTTTTATCCACAGTAGAGAAATGAAAATAGTGGGAAAGAATCAAAAGAAAACACTAGAAATCAAGAAGACAGAAACAAATGAAGAATCAGTAGATTTGATACAACCAACCAAGAAAACAATCAGTGAACTTGAAGATCATCAACAGAAACTTTCCAAACTGAAAAGCAAAGAGAAGATGAAAATAATTATATAAAAGCATACATATAGAAAATGCAAGAATAGTTGGACTGTGAAAAAATATCAAAAGTTGTATATAATTATAGTTGGAAAGCCAGAAGAAGAGATAATATGGCAGAAGTAGTAGTTCAAGTAATAATAGCAGAGAAGTTATAAAATTGAAGAGAAGACATCCAGTTTCTGGGCCAGTGGGTTACAAGCTTGGAAGATGCCACTTCATCCCAATAACAAGTAAAAACCTGAAAAAACCTGAGAAGTCAACAATCCATCTTATATATGAAAAAGAAATGATGGATATAGAGAATCATGACTTAACAGAGCAAAAACCCACAAGCAGAAACTGGTTCCAAGGAAACCAGTTTGAGGTTAAGGAAATCTGAGTTATCATTTAGTGATTGCTGGAGGCTTATCATGGAGAAGTCTGAGAGCCAAAAACTCTCATGGGGCCCAGTAATCTGAACATCCACATTTTTGTGACTTTTAGCTCCAGGAGCTCAACCAGGTTTTCACATGAATATAAGAAAAAAAATCACTTTTCATTTTAATAAAGGGAGGATAAAAATAACAATTTTGAAATATGCAAGAGCATTTTGTTCTTAACAAGATTTTCCCACAGAGAAGCTATTTAACTTTGGTTAAAGTTAACTTTTGTTTAACTTTTGCTATTTAACTTTTGGCTAACCTTAACCTGCTAGGGTTTCACCAGAGCCTAACTGACCTGAGGGAAGGGAAATACCCCAAACAAGGTGGCACTAGCTTTCCTTAAGGAGAAAAGAAAATACCCAAATAAAGCCCATTCTACCTGAGCTGTACCAACTAAATATGGGGATTTTTTTTAACCCAGTCCATCATATTTTGCTACCAAGAAACAATGATAAGGTGTACTAGAAAGCAAAAATAAAAATAAACCCCATACATTTTGAAGAAGCACAGCAAATATCATAATCAGACTCACATATAGCAGTGATGATGGAATTATCAAACCCAGAATTTAAAACAACCATGATTAATACGTTAAAGGGTCTTAAAACCTAGATGATGGGTTGACAGATGCAGCAAACCCCCATGGCACATGTATACCTATGTAACAAACTGGCATGTTCTGCACATGTATCCCAGACTTAAAGTAAAATTTTTTTTAAAAAAAGATGAAGAAATTCAATGAAAAGACAAAAATTATGTTAAGGGATCTACTGGATGAAGTAGACAGTGTACAAGAACAGATGGACAATGTAATTACAGAAACAAATTCTAAAAAAAAATTAAGAGGAAATAATCAAAAAGAAAAAAATCTGGATACCAAAAGAAGTGTAACAGAAATGAAGAATGCCTTGAAATAAGAATGATGTATTTAATTATGTATACTTATGTCTATGAATATATGTAACTGCTTATGCATACTAATGTATATATCAGTATATATGTAAATGTTTGTGTACACTGAAATATATGTAAAAGTAATAATGTAATCAACAAGAGGGAGAAATTAAGATTAGTTTGTTATTATAAATTATCCATGAACTGTATGTTATTTAAAAGTAGACTTGGATTCACTGTAAATGTATGTTGAAAACTCTAGAGCAACCACTTAAAAATGTAAACTAAGAGGTACAACTGATATGCTAAATAAGCAGAGAAAATTGAATATAAAATGTTCAATTAAAACCAAAAAAGTTAGAAAAAAGTAGAAGACCAAAAAAAAAAAAAAAAAAAAAAAAAAAAAAAAAAAAAAAAAAAAAAAAAAAAAAAAAAAAAAAAAAAAAAAAAAAAAAAAAAAAAAAGAATAAGAAGAAGAAGAAGAACAAGGGCAAAAAATAGAAACAGTAACCAATAAGGCAGATATTCATCTAACACTATCTATAATTACTTTAAATATCAAAGGCCTAAATAGATTGATTTTAAAAAGACAGAGTGGATAAAAACCACAATACCCAACTATATGTTGCCTACAAGAAACCACCTTAAATATTAAGACATATACAGATTAAAAGTAAATAGATCATAAGAAATAAATCATACCTATATTAATTTTACAAAATAGTAGCAACTACATGTATTTCAGACAAAGCATGCATGAAGATCAAGGAAGGTTACATGGTAAAAGAAGAGCACTACATAATGATAACTAGGATCAGTTCTCCAAGAAGACAAAATATTGCTACTATGTGTGCGTCTAACAACATAGTGTCAAAATGTATCTGTATTGGTCCATTTTTATGCTACTGATAAAGACATACCTGAGACTGGGCAATTTACAAAAGAGATAGGTACAATATGGACTTACAGCTCTATGTGGCTGGGTAAGCCTCACAATCATGGCAGAAGGCAAGGAGGAGCAAGTCACATCTTAGATGGCAGCAAAGACAAAAAGAGCTTGTGCAGAAAATCTCCCCTTTATAGTACCATCAGATCTCATGAGACACATTCACTATCATGAGAACAGCACAGAAAAGACCCACCCCCATGACTCAATCATCTCCCACCAAGTCCTTCCCACAATACTTGAAAATTATGAGGGCTACAAGATGAGATTTGGGTGGGGACATAGAACCATACCAACATCAGAAAAAAACTGATAGAAATGCAAGGAGAAATGAATAAATTAATTATTATAGTTGGAGACTTCAACTCCCCTTTATCAAAAAGGGATAGATGAAATAGGTAGAAAATCAATAAGGTTGTTGTTGAAATAACACTATCAATCAACTAGATAGAACTTATATCTACAGACTACTTCATCCAACAATAGCAGAATACATATTCTTCTCAATCTCATAGGAAACATTCACCAAGGCAGAACAAGTTCTGGTTAATAAAACACAGCTCAACAATTTAAGAAAATAGAAATTGAGCAATTTCTGTTATTAGATTACAATGGATTTGACCTAGAAATCAGTAACAGAAAAATAGCTAAAAAATCCCAAAATACCTAGATGTTAAATAACACACTTCTAAATAACTCCCAGGTTGAAAAAAAAAGTCATCAGAATTTTATTTTAAATTTGAACTAAATAAAAATCAAAATACAAGTCAAATCAAAATATGTGGTCAGCAGCAGTGGCTCACATCTATAATCCCAGCACTTTGTAAAACCAATGTGGGAAGATCACTTGAGGCCAAGAATTTGAGACCAGCCCTGGTAATATAGCAAGACCTTATCCCTACAAAATAATAAAATATAAAAAATACTAGCTGAGTGTGGTGGTACATGCCTATATCCATATTATTATAAAGACTGAGGTGAGAGGATAACTTGAGCCCAGGAGCTTTCCATTAGTTAGCTATGATTGTATCACTTTCCCTCTAGCCTGGGTGACAGAGCAAGACCCTTTCATTAAATAATAATAATAATAAAACAAAAATAAATAGATTAAGTAAGCAATTAAAATTTGTGGTCTGCAGAAAAACAGTGTTTACAGGGAAATTTGTAGCATTCAGTGCATGTAATAAAAAAGAATAAAGTTACAAAATAAATCATCTAAGTTTCTATCTTAGAAAACTAGAAAAAGAAGAGCAAATTAATTTCAAAGTAAGCAAGATAACATAAATTATAAAAATTAGGATACAAATAAAGAAATTGGAAACAGTAAATCAACAGAGAAAAACATAAAACTGAAAAGTGGTTGTTTAAAAAGATCAACTAAACCAGTAAGTTTCTAGCAAGGCTAAATAAGAGAAAAAGATTGAAAACAAACTACTGATATAAGGAATGAATGAGGTGACATAACAACAGATTACATGAACTTTAAAAGGATAATAAAGGAATACTATGAGCAACTTCTTATTTACAAATTTGATAATGTAGATAATATAGACCAATTCTTTGGAAGACACAATCTGCCAAAATTTACATGAGAAGAAATAAGCAATCTGCATAGGTATATAGCAACTCAATAAATTGAATCAATACTTCATAACTTTTGTAAAACAGAAAGCAGAGGACCCAGATGGGTTCACTGGTAAATTCTGACATTTTAAGGAAGAAGTCATACCAATTCTCTGTAATCTCTTTCAGAAGACAGACACAGAGAAAATACTTTTAAATAATAGTGAAACAAACTTTATTCTAATATAAAAGACAACAACATTACCAAAATACCTACACAACAATATCTCTCATGAACATGTCTCTGTTCACTACTCTTTTTCAATCTTGTCTTATAAGTTTTAACTATTCAATAAGGCATGAAAAGAAATTAAGGGAAAGAAGACATTAAAATAGTCCTTTTTCATAGATGAGATTATTGTCTATGTAAAAAATCTGAAATAAATGACAAAAAACTAGAACTAGTAAGCAAATAAAGCAATGTTGCAGAATAAAAATTTAAGATATAAAAGTCAACCACTTTTTTATGTATCAGAATGGTGGAAATGTAATAAGAAGTTTAAAACTGTTGGGAAAAGCAGCAAAGGAGAAAGGACTTACAGAGTGTCTACATAAATTGGTTATGACTAACATATAAAAAAGGAACAACAAACTGTGGAAAGCCACAGGAGGCCTCTGAGGAGGAAGGCTTCTCCATGCCTTATGTTCTGGTGTAGGGTGACCTTGGCTCTGTTACCATAAACATTTGCTCAAGGACCTAAAACCCCTTCGTAGCACTATGATGTAGCCAGATTTGTACGCTCCTTGTAAGGCTCGAGTTCCACCAGCTGTACATACATAATAAGCTAAAGATAACCACATGTTCTTGTTTTGTGGAACTCCCAAACCCCCACTGTTATCAATCCTTAGGGTGATGCACCAGTTCTGGCTCACTGATTCACTTCCGGCTCACTGATTTACTCTACCATTACTCCACCCCTACCCTGTAGATCAAAGTGATTGTAATCAATAAATAGGGTGGATGATCAGAGCTGGGCCTTCACTGTTTACTCCTAAGTAGTAAGTAATGGCCCCCTGGTCCCACTGTCTCTCTTAATCTTTTTCTCATTCCCTTGTCGCCACCAAACTCCAGCTACCCACAGGTGATGTAGGGCTGACTTCCTACATTCTGGTACTCAGTGTAGGGCTCATGGATCCCTACATTCTGGCACCCAACATGGGGCTCAAGGATTTCAGTGAAGGCATGCCTCAGGGAGGTAAAGTGGAGGAACTACAGGCAAGGGAACCCCAAGGATGAAGCTAATCAGCGTTACGGGTAGGTAGATGCACTCTGGAAGTATACCAGGGTAACAATCGGAAGCACCTCTTAAGAGGGGAAATTAGTTGCTTGCTTTGTCAGTTGTTCTCAATAAATCTGTGCTTTCTTACTCTATTCTTCTATTGCTTTGTCTTTCATTGCTTTATAAAGAAGGAGCTGAGGACAAAGAAGGAGACTGCCTGTCAGCTCCTCCTCAGTATTTTATCAAAGAGTGGCCAAATCCACCTAACATTTCTCCATTAGAGGAATCAGAGGTCATTTCAAACGTGAAACCTGCTGCTCTCACAGCAGCATTCAAGCCAAACAGGCTCAGCTCAAGGCCGGCAGCTGCTGCCTGGGTGGGGGTGAGCAGCCCAAGTGAAATACAAGCAAAAAGCTGCAAGCAGCAGCTGGGTGGAACTAGGTTCAGATACCTACATGCTGCTCTCCACAAGTGTTCCGCAGTAAAACTTTTATGTGTTCTTTGTAAACAAGTAACATCCCAAATTGTAATTCTCTGCTAAAATTAAAGTAAAACTTAAGGATTTGTAAGACCTTTAAACATGGTTCTTTTAAAATATGACTTAAGTAAAGCAGTAACCTCTAAAGGGAAAGAAATTACAACTAGCCCATAAATTAGGAAGGAGCAATTAAAAGTGAGCCATATAACTTTACTCCTCAGTAAAAAAGAATTTCCTAATTAACTGATAAGTTGGAAAACCTACTTCATATCTTAAAAGACAACAGCAGCAAAAATACAGTTCAAGGCTGCACACTGGGGACCTTGCGGGCAAAAAAGTGTGGCACATGAACCAGCAGGGGAAAAGACCAGCATCCCAAGATAAGTCCCACTCTTGCCAAAAAACAATGCTAGAAGGGTTAAGGTATGTCAGAGGATGAAAAGAGGATGTGTGTAAAAGAGAAAAAAAGAAAAACAGAGAAAGGGAGGCATAGAAAGTAAGAGCATATCTACATTTGTCAGTGAAAGTTGTAAAAATATTAGAAGAAGGGTTAAGGTAGTTGAAAGATGGCAAGAGGATGTGTGTGAAAGAGAAAGAGGTAAGCAAGAGAAAGACAGGCACAGAAAGTAAGACACAAGAAAGACATAGGAGTAAAAAGAGAAATATTTAAAAAGCTGTAAGATTGCACCCTTAGTGAGGAAGGTTATAAAACAAAGAAAGTTTGGCATGTCTAAGTTTGTCAGTGAAAGTTGTAAAAATGTTATAAAAGAAAATTTATGCAAGTAGGTTGTATAAATTCTGGTTTAAAGGTCTAAGCAAGCTTTAAAACAATTGTAAAAAAAAATCTGTGTATAAATATATAGGTTAAAAGCATCATCTAGCTTTCTGTAAACTAGACATTAAAATAAAACATTACCTGCAAAAGTCTTCAGACAGCAAATAAGGAGTAGGGACCCAGAGGGCCCTCAATGCCTCTTTTCAGCAGGAAGTAGTTACAGAAAAACTATCTCCACCTTATTTCCCTAAAGATTTCTGGGTCCCAACTCCTTTAAAAAAAAAAATGTAAGAGTAGGTAGTCATGTTCCAAGGTACTTAAAAAAGCTACTAATAGATTGGCAGCCCTAAAATTTGAATAAAAACATTTGAAGGATCTATAACTGCTGTTATGATTATGTTATTAATCTGTTCTATTTCTCTTTTTGTGGTTTACAAGTACGGATTCAGAAGCCTCCAAAAAATAGCTCACCAAGATGAAGCTGTGCTTACTTACCTAAAAAAGAAGTGGGGACAGGGAATATAGAACCCCACAGATACAATTTAACTTAGCATTATTAACTAAAAATGTTTTTAAGCTTGCCAAAGGGACAATAAGTAACAGTGGCTAAACACCTGAATAAACAATCCAAAAAAAGAGAACTTAGGGCAATTAATCTGGTGACAAGACCCATTAACAAAAAGTTGGGGAAAAGACAATGTAATAACATGGGGGAAAGAATTTGCTTGTGTCCAAACCAACAACTGGTGTGGAAACCATCCAGACATTTAAAGCCTTATGATGAGCGGCAGTTATCACCATTGCAGTGAGTACTCCTGGAGTTGGGGCAAAAGTAAAAGGAAATAGTATCTTACTTGGCCAAACTCATTAAGGAGTTTGGATACCTGTGTGTCTTAAAAGACCTTGGGAGGTTTCTCCCTCTGTACATATTGTCACTGAAGTCCTGAAAGGTGTTCTAAACAGGACAAAAAGATTTATATTTACTTTAATAGCAGTGATAACGGGTCTTGTAGCTGTCACAACTACTGCTGCAGCAGCTGGTGTTGCTTTGCATTCTTCTATTCAAACTGCCAGCTTTGTAGATAAATGACAAAAAAAAATTCCTCAAAGCTTTGAAATTCCCAAAGTCAAATAGAGCAAAAATTGGCAAATCAAATCGATGATTTGCAACAGACGGTCGTCTGAATGGGTGATCATATCATGAGTCTTGAGCACTGTCTGCACATGCAATGTGATTGGAACACTTCTGATTTTTGTATTATTCCTAGTGATTACAGTGCTACTGAACACCACTGGGAAATGATTAAGTGTCACTTACAAGGGAAAGAAAATAATTTAACATTAGATATAGCTAGACTGGAAAAGCAAATTTTTTGAGGCATCTCAGGCTCACCTTACTTTGTTACCTGGCACAAATGTTCTTGCTGGAGTTACTAATAGGCTCTCCAACATTAACCCATTAAGATGGATAAAAACTCTGAATCAACCATTACAAACTTTGTGTTGATTTGTGTCTATGTTGTTTGTCCTTAGTTTGTAGATGTTGGAGCCAACTTCGAAGAGTGACCAACACCACGAACAAACAATAAAAACGGGGTAGGGGGGGAATGTTGGGAAAAGCAGCAAAGGAGAAAGGTGTTACAGAGTGTCTACGTAAATTGGTTATGAATAACATATAAAAAAGGAACAACAAACTGCAGAAGGCCACAGGAGGCCCCTGAGAAGGAAAGCCTCTTCATGCCTCATGTTTCAGTGCAGGGTGACCTTGGCTCTGTTACCATAAACATTGTGCTCAAGGACATAAAACCCCTTTGTAGCACTATGATGTAGCCAGACTTGTAGGCTCCTTGTAAGGCCCGAGTTCCACCAACTGCACATAGATAATAAGCTAAAGATAACCACATGTTCTTGTTTTGTGGAACTCCCAAACCCCCACTGTTATCACTCCTTAGGATGACGCACCAGTTTTCTGGATCACGGATTCACTTCCAGCTCACTGATTTACTCTACCATTACTCCACCCCTACCCTGTAGATTGAAGTGATAGTAATTAATAAATAGTGTGGATGGTCAGTGCTCAGGACCTTCACTGCCTCAAGTAGTAAGTGATGGCCCCCTGGTCCCACTGTCTCTCTTAATCTGTCTTTTTCTCATTCATTTGTCAGCTCTGAGCTCCGGGTACCCATGGGTGATGTAGGGCTGACTCCCTATATTCTGGTGCCCAATGTGGGGCTCATGGATCCTTATAAATACAATTTACACTAGCACCTCCCAAAATGAAATACTTAGGCACAAATACATCAAAATGTATCTTAGATTTATATGAGAAAAATCACAACACTCTGATGAAAGAAATCAAAGGAGAACTAAGTGAATGGAGATATTATATGTCAAGTACAAAAAGACTCAACACTGTTAAGATATTAGTTCTTTCTCATCTGATATATAGATTCAATGCAATCCCAATCAAAATCTTAGGAAGTTATTTTACAGATAACAACTGTTACAGATATTTTGATACAGATATCAAACTGATCATAAATTTTAAATGAAGGGGCAAAAGACCAAGCATAGCCAACAAAATATTGAAAGAGAACAAATGTGGACGACTGAGATTGCTTGACTTCAAGACTGACTACAAAGCAGAAGAAATCAAGACAGTGCTGTATTGATGAAAAAAACAGATAAATAAATCAATGGAACAAAATAGAAAGCCCAGAAATAATAAACTCACATAAATGTAACCAAATCGTCTTTGAAAAAATAACAAAGACAGTACGAAGGAACAAATACAGGTTTTTCAAGAAATAATGCTGTAACAACTGGACATCACATGCAGCCAAAAAAGGGAATCTACAAACAGAATTTGCCTCCTTCACAACACAAAATAAATCACAGCCCTAAGTGTAAATGCAGAACTATAAAACTCTTTAACATAAAAGAAAATCTAGATGACTTTGGCTGTTTGGCAATGACATTTTAGATTCAAAATCAAAGGCTAGATGTATTTTAAAAAACCCGAAAATTTGGACTTCCTTAAAATTAAAAATTTCTGCTCTCAGAAAGATACTGTCAACAAAGTTCAAAGGTATGCAACAAGCTGGGAGAAAATATTTGAAAGAGACCTATCTGATAAAGGACTATTAGCCAAATATACAAAGAAATTTTAAAATTCAATGAAAAGAAAAGAAACAACCTGATTACGAAATAGGTCAAAGACTTTAACAGACACTTCACCAAAGACATACAGATGCCAAATAAACATGTGAAAAGGTGATCCTATTGTATATCCATATGAAAATTAAAATGACAGTAAGATGTTACTGCTAGAATGACCCAAATACAGAATACTAAGAACACCAAAGGGTGGCAAGATGTGGAGTGGCAGGAACACTCATTCACACTGGTGGGAATCCAAAACCACAGAGCAACTTCGGAAGATAACTCGACAGTTCCTTACACAACTAAATATACTCTTACCACATGATCCAGCAATTGAACTTCTTAGTACTTAGCCAATAATTTGCAAATTTATGCTCACAAAAAACTTCCAAATGAATGCATATTTCATAGCAGCATTATTAATTATTGCAAAAACTTGGAAACAATCAAGATGTCCTTCAGTAGGTGAATGGATAAACTGTGGTATATCAGACCATGGAATATTATTTAGCACTACAAGAAATTAGCTATCAAACCTTGAAATTACATACAGGAACTTTATATGCATGTCACTAATAACCCAACCTGAAAATACTACGTACCATATAATTCTAACTATATGATATTCTGGAAAAGGTAAAACTGTGGTAACACTGGAAAGATCAGTGGTTACCAGAGGTTGGAGAGTGGGGAGAAAGTTAACTAGATGAGCACAGGAAATTTTTAATGCTATCTTATTAGTCTTATGGCATATACATGTCATTATACATTTGTCCTATCCATAAAATATACAACACTAAAAGTGAACCACAATATAATCTTGGGAGCAAGATTTTTAAAACTAACAATTGCCTATGTTTAAGGTGTACAATGTGATGTTTTGATATACATAACTTCAGGACTTTAGGTAATAATGATAGGTTCATTAATATAGGTTCATTGATTGCAGTAAATGCACTAGTTTGGTGGCAGATGTTGATAGTGTGGGAGATCGTGCACGTGTGCAAACAGGCTGTAAATGGGAAATGTCTGTGTCTTCTGCTCAATTTTGCTGTGAATATAAAACTTCTCTAAAAAATAAAGTCTATTAAATAAAAAGAAATGGAAAGATATAGTCTTCAGTACTTGATGTATCTAGACTATACAGGGCCCAAAGTAAAGTTTTCCCTCTACTCTCTTAACGTTTGCTGATAATAAAATGACAATAGACAGATTAATAAGAGAAAAAGGATACAGATGTATTTAATATGTACAGCATGAGGGAATTGTTGGAGAATGATTAATAATCCAATAAATTGCAGGTGCTTATATATTTAAAAAAAATTTTTTTTTGAGACAAGGACTCACTGTGTCACCCAGGCTGGAGTGCAGTGGTGCAATCTCAGCTCACTGCAGCCTCTGCCTCCCAGGTTCAAGTAACTCTCATGCTTCAGCCTTCCAAGTAGCTGGGATTACAGACATGCACCACCATGGCCAAGCTAATTTTTTAAATTTTTAGTAGAGACAGGGTTTCACTATGTTGATCAGGCTGGTTTTGAACTCCTGGCCTTAAGTGATCTGCCCACCTCAGCCTCCCAAAGTGGTGGGATTATAGGCATAAGCCACCATGCCTGGCTATATATACCATTTTTTTTTATAAAGGGAAAAAAAAACCATGGAGGTATAGGGTTAAATAATTTTGGGGGTAAGAATGAATGGTCCCAGGAGCAGACATTATCTTCCAAATTACTCTGGAATTTGAATAGAACTGTAGAACACACAGTGGTTTGGGACAAAGTTGGTCTCGGTTCTAGGTGTGGTGTTTTTCAGTGTCTACCCCTTTGATATGAGTTTTACTCTTCTCTGGTTAATAAAATTTCTGATTTTATTAACCAGAGAAGAGTAAAACTCATATCAAAGAGGTATGGCAAACTCATATCAAAGATCAAAGGCAATTGCACTCCTATTTAGTGGGTCTGGTTTCTAGATAGTAAAGGGAACATTAGAAAATAGCTTCATCTTGTGCTTTGGGAGTGACAATGGGTTGAGAGACAGGAAGGAGGAAGGAAGTTTAGAGAGACATTATGGCTGCTCTCTTTGTTCAGCATGTCAAAACACTGTATTTTGAGGCAACATTTTCTGAGCCCCAATGATAGTTTTACCTGTCAGGGAAGGGAGAACAAGGTAAAGAGGATAAAAATGGAATATTGATACTTCTAAATGTGTTTTGTTTTGTTATTTTTGTGTTGTTTTACTTATTTATAAGATATAAAGTTGAAAAAATCTTTAAAACTTTAGAAAAAATAAGACAATTGAATTTGATTGTTAAAAAAATTCATGAGAGACATAAAACACAGATTCAGGAATTTCAATAATGATCAATTAACACAAATACCAAAAAACACTTGTAAAAACTGTATTTATACTACTAAAAAACAAATACAAATATAAGATGAAATCTTGAAGGTTGTCAATGGTGACTAGGGAATACCTTCTTTACAGAAAAAGGAGGATGAAAATCACAGTGAATTTCTTATCAGCTGCCATGCAAGCAAGAAGGGAGGGGAATTAAATCTTTCAAGTGTTTTTAAAAAAACTGTCAATGTAGAATTCTATGTTCAACAAATTTATCTTTCAAAAGTGAAGAAAAATAAATTTTTAAGACAAAATAAAAGAATATATTGCAGGCAGGCCAGCACTACAAGAAATGTTAAAAGTTCTTCAGATAATGATAGACATCATAAAACTGAATCTCATAAACAAGAGTGTTAGAGATGAATTAAATGAGGGAAAATGAAAATGTTTTATTTTTCTTATTCTTAATTGATCTAAGAAGTTAGTACTTAAAGAAATAATAGTAACAATAAATTGAGTGCTTAGAACAGATTGTTACATAAAATAAATTACAGTAATATCACAAGGGAAAAGAGAAGAATTGGCAATAATCTGTAATACCTCCTCACATTTAAATTGATACAGTGTTATCTGAAGATGAACCTAGTTTATGTAAAGATTATAAGTCCTGGAGCAACCAGTAAAATATTTTTGAAAGTAGAAATATAAATGAGGTACCGAAAGAGATCAAATGGAATCATATAAAATGCTTAAATATAAGAAAAGGCATAAAAGAGGGACAGGGAGGAAGAGATACAAATAACTAAAGCAGGGAATACTACCAAAAGAACCTAATATACAGAAGTACAGAAATGACAAAATATACACAGAATTTATACTTTGAAACACTGATGAAAAAAATCAAAGATTTTCTAAATAAATAAAAAGATAGTCTATATTCATTGATTGGAAGACTCAATATTGTTAAAATGTCAATTCTTCCCAGTTTGGTCAACAGATAAAATGCAGACCCAGTCAAAATCCAAGTAAGCAGTTTTCTAAATATTAACTGACTCTATAAAGAACGGCAAGATGTTAATAAAGAACAAAGTTGGAAGATTTACTTTACACATTTTCAAGACTTAGTGTAAAGCTGTAGTAACCAAAACAGCCTGTTATTAATGAAAGAATGGAAACATAGGTCAATGGAAGTACATAATAGGAAGACCAGAAATAGTCTCACATAATTACAGACAACTGATTTTTGACAAAGGCACAAAAGCAATTCAATGGAGAAAGAATAGTCTTTTTTAAGAAAATTTTGCTTTAACAATAGGATTCCTAAATGCAAAAATAAAAATAACACAGGCACAGGATTCTCACATTTTGCAAAGAATAACTCAAGATGAATCATAGACCTAATTGTACAATGCAAATATATAAAATTCTAGAAGAAAACATAAAAGTAAATCTGAATGACCTTGGGTTTGATGATGAGTTTTTATATATGGCACCAAAAGCACAATCTATGAGAAAAAATAAAGCCAGTTGGACTTTTTAAAATTAAAAGCCTTTGTTTAGCAAATGATAATTTTAAAGAATAAAATAAGTCACACATTAGCAGAACATATTTACAAATTATATTTATCTGTTAAAGGATTTGTACCTAGAATGTTCACACTTTACCAGAGAAGATACACAGATAGCATATAAGCATATTAAGAGACACTTAACCATCAGTTGTCATTAAGGAAATGCAAATTAAAATAAGATACAATTGCACACTTGTCAAAATAGCTAAAATAAATAAAAAGCTAACAATGGTTATAACTGGTAAAAATATGCAGCAACAGGAGCTTTTATTCATTGCTGGAGAGAAGGTAAATGGTATGTCCATTTTGGAAGATAGTTTGTCAGTTTCTTACAGAGCAAACACATAATCTGGCAATAACCTTTCTAGGTATTTAATTGTTTTTAAAACCTACATTCACACAAAATCTTTTATGTGAACATTTATAGCAGGGTTGTTTATACCTGCCAAAAACTAGCAGCAACCAAGATGTCCTTCAACAGGTGAATGACTCAACAAATTGCTATAGTTATAATTTAACACTTAAGGGATAACAGGAATGAGCTATCAACATGATTACATCTTAACTGCGTATTGCTCAGTAAACAAAACAATCTGATGTGGCTACATATGAAATTCTTGTTAATATAACACTCAGGAAAAGTAAAAAATTAGGGGATCCAAGGATATAATGCAAAATATAAGGCAATAATTTAATGGTATCAGAATGTATGACTTAACCTCACTAAACTAAAAGGGGTGAGGAAAAAGGCAATTACCTAAGTAACGAGTGAAGTGAAGATGCTAGGGAAAGAGAAACTGTATACAAACAAAAACTGTATAATAAATAGCTTTGGCTTGTTCTCATTTGGTTGGCCTTTCTTTACGTCCATGCTAGGTATCAGGGTAATACAGATTAACACTGTAACGACATACCACAATGGATATACTTAAATAGTCAAGTTAAATCACTAACAAAATCTTGGTGAGAATGCAGAGCAGTGGTTCTCAACTGGTGTGATTTTTGCAGTTGGTGAACATTTGATAGTGTCTGGACATGTTTTGATTTTCACAGATGGAGGGGAGAAGTGTGTTCCTGGCATCTAGTGGGAGAAGAGGCCCAGGATACTATTAAGTATATAAAATGCACAAGAAATCCCCCACAACAAAGAATGAGTCATTCCAAGATGTTACAGTGCTATTGTCAAGAAACCCTGATGCAGAGCAAACGGAACCTTCAAAGACTGCTAGTAGGAATGCAAAATGATATATGCATATTGAAAAACATTTTGGCAGTATCTTACAAAGTTAAATTTGCATATACCATATGACCCAGTGATTTCATTTGTAAATATTTACCCAGGAGAAATGAAAATGTATGTTCATATGAAGACCTGCAGGAGGATATTTATAGCACTATTATTCATAATAATCAGTAAACTAGAAACAGCATGACAAATGAATCCACAAATTTTGCTATCCATACCGTAGAATTCTACTTAGCAGTGAAAAGGAGTAAGATATAAATATATTCACAGCATGGTGAGTCTTAACATTGCATTAAGTAATAGGAGTCAACACAAATGATTTTATAGTGTTGATCCCATTTGTAAGAAATTCTGGAAGGGCAAATCTACAAATGCAGAATGGATGTGTGGTTGCCTGAGAACAGAATCAGGAAAATGCATTGAATGCCCAAGGCAGAATCTTTAGAGGGCAAGGCAACTATTCTGTACCTTAATTGTAATGACGGTTAAATATGCACAATTACTAAAAGTCATCAAACTGTATAACCAAAATGAGTGAAATCTATTCTATAACATTTATGCCTACAAATATATTTCAAATTTAAAAATACAAACTAGAAAATATAAAGTGTCTATTTGGGTTTGATTTGTTAATTGTGTTGAATGTCTATGGTGAAGTCATAAAACACCAATGAAAACAAAAAGAGGTCATTGATGATCCTTTCAAGAGCAAATTGAAAAGTATTAGAAATTTTCAGAATTCAGAAAAGTCAGAATTCAGTAGGCTTTGCTTAAATGAGCACTAAGGACACAAACAATAAACACATATGACATTTTTTTTTTCTCTTATTATTAGCTTTTTATTTTTTAGAGCTTCCTAGCCTTATGACTTTTTTATTTTCTTTCCATATGGACTTTAGATATAGCTTGCTGTTTTTCTTTTTTTTTTTTTTTTTTTTTATTGCATTTTAGGTTTTGGGGTACATGTGAAGAACATACAATATTGTTGCATAGGTACACACGTGGCAGTGTAATTTGTTGCCTTCCTCCCCTTCACCTATATCTGGTATTTCTCCCCATGCTATCTCCCCGCAACTCCCCATCCCCCACTGTCCCTCCCCACAGCGAGCCAGGTGATCAGGCTCGGCTAAAACAGCAATTGGAAGCGCTCTTCATTCAGTACAATTTTCTTAAAAATGTCATATGTGTACAGGGAGGGGAGCACTATACACATATGACATTTTTAAGAAAATTGTACTGAATAAAGAAGAGATATAGTGTGACACCAAAAGCAAGGACAAAAGCTAAAGGGAGACTTGTATCATAGAAGAGACTGAGACCTACTGAAGATGCAAAAGCACTTAACCAGGGTAGTTGTCCTTAGGCAAAATAAAGGATGCGCCCTCATGCAGACTGCAGACTAGAAAAAAAGAAATTAAGAGCAATATGACTGTATATACGTTTGTGGGGAAAGATGGAAGCTGAAAGAGATGGAGGTTTTCTTGCTTTTCTCAGTAAGGAGGAAAAAGAGAAACTTGCTTACAGTAGGGAAGGATGAGGGCCTTGAGGGGATAAGTAAAGCTTTATAGACAAGAATGAAGAACCAGTATGACTAGAACAATGAAGATTTGTAAAAGGATTGAGGGACAGTGCTGAGGATCTTGATGCTGTAGACCCTATGTGGCTAATGGTTCACATTTATAAAGTTGACTGATACCTTTAAAAACTGTATTCTTAGAGTTTTAGAGCAGAAAAGTTTAACTTCAGCATTGATCAGTTTGAGTTTTGCCGTGCAGGTGTGGTTGAAGGAAGGAGATACTAAGGAATTAAGGATGTCGGTGAGAATATTGTTTTAGAATATTGTTTCACTTAAATTATCAACTTTGCCCAAACCAAGACAAGTAGAGAAGAGAGAGTTAAGGACGTAACTATTCAATTTCTTAGGGTACCTTATTTCTTAGGTACCCTAGGAGATACACTTCTGCTTCAGTAACACACACACACACACACACACACACACACGCACACACATTCAGGCACCCACATTGTTAAGTCAAAACAGCTTCAAAGGATGTCTTCCTAAGTATACACTGAAGGAGCCCAAATCTGTAAAAATACAGAATAAATAAAATTATTTTTTCAAAGCCTCCTTATCATTGGTGATGTTAGTTTGCTAATATTAAATTACACATCATATAAATAAAAATAGAAATGTTTAAAATCTTATTCTAATACTTAGTCTGATTTCAATAAAAAACTCTGAATAAGAATTTGAGAATGATGGTCTCTTAGGATGGTCTTCTGCTTTAACCCATCATCCCATCACTGTGGCATAATGGTTAATATAACTTATCTAGTGTTATAATTACGTATATGTCTTTCATGTGTCACATGTAAAAATATCTGCTAGAAATTGGCAAATATTTTCATATGGTTATTTTAGTATTACTTGTACCTCTTAAAAACAATTGAAATTTATAAAAGTCTGTCAAATCAAGTCTTTACTGTTTTATATATATATATATATATATATATATGCAAAGTGAAATGGTATAATGCACTTATTTTTAATTATATAAAGTGGTTTGCATATAGTGATTTTGACTTATCCATATTTTATATTTAAGATAACTTAAATATTAAAACAATGATTCAAAATAAAATGTTACAATTTTGAAATTCTTATATAATAGACCAAAAATGCCTAAAAAGAAATACTTGTCATGTTTTAACTTTTAAGCATTATCATAGACAATTTACAATTTAATTTTCACTGGACATTATTAAGCCCATAAACATGTGTATCTGTGAGTCTGTCTATATCTGTGCATGCTTCTAGAGAAAAATAGCAAATATAACAATGACTTGGAATGCACAATTTAGCCATTTATCAATCTCTGGAGTTCTAGAAGGCTTGTTTTTATGATGTGTCTCATTTCACATATTGTGATCCATAACACTGAAAATTTCCAAGTGAAGCCCAAGGTTATTTACAAGAAAGCATTTATTATTTTAGAAAATAAGCAGTTAAAAAATCCTACATATCAATACAAGCTAGGTTAAGCATCACTTTTGAAGGCAAGGAGAATTGCATTTGTCTAGACTATAAAACCTAAGTTTAGATAAAGAATCCAGCAATAAAACTGAAAGACAGAAGGGATAAAAGGAACAGGGTATTATTAATGCTTATCACTCCTTAGGTCCATGCAGTTCAATGACAGTTTCAAAAGGATGTGCTGATAAAGGATTTGCCTGCAGTTTGACACAGTGTGCAGTGGTTCCAGTAAGCCTCTTGTGGAACAAAGAAAGCTAAGACATTTCTGAAGCTTGAATAGATGAATGACAACTCTGAACCCAAGGGGCAGCCTTTCCCTAAGGCTTTTGCTATATATATATTTTTTGCTATATATGTTTTACTGTGCTACTGATAATATCAAAACTATAACCAAAATTACTGCCTCCTTCTCAGAAATTTTCAAGAGAACCCATAGTAAAACCTTAAATGTTTAGAAAAATAGTATTGTTTATACTTTATCATAGTTCTTGTATTTGTTAAATCTTGCTGAGCCATATTACTGTGAAGACCAATGGGTTAGTACCAACAACAAAAATATGCCAAAAAATAGGGCGTATGGGGTTGATTTATTCTACCAAATCAAGCATCTTTAAAACTTAAAGACAATAAACTCCAGCTAAATGTTAGATCATTTTGAACATATACAATCTAATAAACATATAGTTTAAAATTGAAGCAATACATTACTCGTTTGGTTTGCTTTACCTAATTATCAACTTATTTACGTAGTTAATGTGTATTGTCTTTTACACAGGCCTAAATTTGTATACAACAGAATAAAAGTTCTGAAAATATGTCAAATAAATAGTTTTATTTTTTAATCTTTTAGTAATTAAGGGATACTTTTTAAAATATATAAACATTATTCAGTTTTATTTAACAGAAAACATTCAGTTCCGAAAATGTGTTCAATGAAGTTTTATTTCCTTTATCTTTGTAGAAATTAAGACATAGTTTAAAAAATAGATATATTTAAATCACACACTTTTACCATACGTAATCTGATAAACATTAAAAGTATACATTTTCTAAAATAAAAATTTAACCACCATTAACACTGCAATATATTTTTGTTTCTTTACTGCAAATAGTTAAAATTATTCATGATATATATTCTGTAACTTTATTTTTCATTAACATTTTCAAGAAAATGAAGCAAGAAATCATGAGAAAGTCATCAAGTACAAATATATATATATGGTTTTCTGTGTTCAATTTTAAATTGACAAAATTATATTTACCACTCATAATATAATGTTTGAAGTATATATACACTATGGAATGACCAAATCTAGCTAATTAGCATAAGCATATCTCAAATAGTTATTTTTGTGATGAGCAAATTTTATATCCACTCTCAGCATTTTTCAACAATACTATATTGCTAAGTATAATCACCATGCTGTGCAATAGATTTTTTAAAGTTATTGCTCCTATCTAGCTGAAATTTTGTAGCCTTTGACAAACATCTCCCCAAAAGCCCTACCACCACCGCCATCCTAGTCCCTGGTGACCACCATTCCACTCTCTACTTAAGATTTTTTTTTTTTTTGAGAGTTCCCATATGAATGATATGCAGTATTTGACTTTCTGTACTGGGTTTATTTCACTTAGCATATGTCCTTCATCCATCCATGTTGTTGCAAATGAAAGAGTTTATTTTTAGGGCTGCATAGTATTTTACTGTGTATATATACCAGATTTTCTTTATCCATTCATCTTTGGTTGGATACTTAGGTTGATTCTGTATCTTCGCTGCTGTGAATAAGGCTGCAATAAGCATGAGAGTACAGACATTTCTTTCATATACTGGTTTCATTTTATTTGAATAAATATTCAGCAGGGGGATCATATGGAAGTTCTATTTCTAATTTTTAGAGGAACCTCCATACTGTTTTTATAATGGTTATACTAATTTACATTTCCACCAATGGTGTGTGTGGTTTCCCTTTTCTCTGTGTCCTACCCAACACAGTATATTCCGTCCTTTTTATATTAGCCATTCTAGGTGTGAAGTGATGTCTCACTGTGGTTTAAATTTGCATTTGTCTGTGATGTTGAGCAATTTTGTGTATAATTGTCTTTTTCCTTTTTTTGAGAAATGTCTACTTAGGTCCATTGCCCATTTTTAATTGAGTTATTTGCTTTCTTGATACAGAAGACTCAAAATACTATTTAGCAATAAAAAAGGATGAGTTCATGTCCTTTGCAGGGACATGGATGGAGCTGGAAACTACCATTCTCAGCAAACTAACAGAGGAACAGAAAACCAAACACCGCATGTTCTCACTCACGAGTGGTAGTTGAACAAGGAGAATACATGGACACAGGGAGGATTAAATATCATACTTCAGGGTCTGTTGGGGGATGGGAAGCTAGGGGAGGGATAGCATTAGGAGAAATACCTAATGTAGATGACAGGTTGATGGGTGCAGCAAACTGCCATGGCACGTGTATACCTATGGAACAAACTTGCAAGTTCTGCACATGTATCCCAGAACTTAAAGTATAATAAAAATTTTAAAAACTCAAAATGGATTAAAGACTTAATTAAATTTAAGACCTGAAGTTGAAGTTATAGAAGAAAACATAAGGGAAGCTCCATAACATTCTGGGCAGTGATTTTTGGAAATGACCTTAAAAGCATAGGCAGCAAAAGTAAAAATGGACAAATGAGATTACATCAAAATAAAAATATTCTGCACAGAAAATGAAACAATCAACAGAATGAAGAGATAATATACAAAATAGGAGAGAATATTTACAAACTATATGTCTAATAATGGTTAATACCCAAAATATATAAGGAACTAAAATGTATATGTTTTCATGAAAAAATTTATTAAGCCATCTAAAAACTGTGTAGGTTTTAGGGAGTTAGAGTGTTTTTGAAATTAATTTTTAAACTTAAAAGTAGAAGAAGCAAGTAGAACATTGCATTTATTAAGAGTATAGATAATAAAAATGAAAATGAGTCTTCTTCCTCTCCACAGAACCACAGTAATCTACCCAAGAGACAACCATTTTCATTGGTTTCTTTTGTAACCTTCTGGAAAATTTGTATCTTTAGAAAAGCAGAAAAACAACAAAAAAACCTCTTCCTCCTCTCTTTTTTAAATCTTTCTCTCTGTATATGTGTGCTTAAGTGACTATAAATATATTTATATACATGCTTACTGAACCTACATATGTGCATAGTAATGATTTCATATCTGTACATATGTATCTAAATACATTAATCTTAACAGTTGTAAAGAGATTTAGGATACTTAATCAAAGTTTATTTAACTTATCTTTTGAACTTAAGTTTATTTCAGAAATTACTTTTAAAACAAGGGTATAACATACTCTTCTTGGTCTTCCTATTCCCTGAGATGTGATGATATTAAAATTAGGCCAATTAACAACCTTACAATGGCCTCTAAGTGTCCAAGTGAAAAGAAGAGTCACATGTCTTTCACTTTAAGTCAAAAAGTAAAAATTACTAAGCTTAGTGAGCAAGGCATGTCAAAAACCATGATGGCTTAAAGCTAAACATTTTGCATGAAACAGCCAGGTGGTGAAAGCAAAAGAAAAATTCTTGAAGAAAACTAAAAGTGCGATTTCAGTGAACACACAGACAAAATGATACAGGATCAGTGCTATTTTAGTGGTCTGGATAGAATATAAAGCCAGCCACAACATTATTCTAAGTCAAAGCCTAATCCAGAGCAAGGCCATAACTCTCTTCAAGTCTATGAAAGCTGAGAGAGGTGAGGAATCTGCAGAAAAGAAGTTTGAAGCTAGCAGAGTTTCCTTCTCAGTTCTTCTAAGAGAACAAACTATCTCCCTAACATAAAAGTGCAAGAGGAAGCAACAAGTAATGATATAGATGGTGCAGCAAGGTATCCAGAATTTCTAGTTAAGATAATTGATAAAGGTGGATACACTAAACAGCAGATTTTCAAGGTAAATAAAATAGCCTTCTATTGGAACAAAATACCACCTAGGATTTTCATGGCTAGGCAGGAGAAATCAATGCCTGGCTTCAAAGCTTCAAAAGCCAAGTTGACTCTCTTGTTAGGGGTGAATTCAGCTGGTGCCTTGAATTGACTTGAAGCTCATGATCATTGACCCATTTGCAAAATATTAGAGCCCTGAATAATTATGCTAAATTCCTCTGTTCTCTATACATAGATAACAAAGCTTGGATAGCAGCACATCTCTTTACAGCATGATTTACTGATATTTTAAGCCCACTGTTGAGATCTACTGTTTATAGAAAAGATTCAAGTCTTACTGCTTAGTGACTATGTACCTAGTCACCCAAGAGCTCTGATATGTCCAAGATTAATGTTTTAATGTCGCTAGCATAACATTCATTCTGTAGCCAATGCATCAAGGAGTAATTCTGACTTTAAAGTCTTATTATGTTAGAAATAAATTTTGTAAACATATGTATCTTCTGTAGACAATGATTCCTCTGATAGATCTGGGCAAAATAAACTGAAAATCTTTGGAAAGAATTCTTTCCATATGCCATTAAAAACATTTTTTATTCATGGGAGGATGTCAAAATATCAACATTAACAAGAATTTAAAGGTGTTGATTCCAACCCTCATGGTTCAATACTTCAGTAAACAAAGTTACTACAGATGTGGCAGAAATTGCAAGAAAACTAAAAGTGGAGCTTGAAAATGTGACTAAAATTTTGTAATCTCATCATCAAATTTAAACAGATGAGGAGTTGCTTCTTATGCATGAGCAAAGAAGGTGGTTTCTTTAGATGGAATTTACTCCGGGTGAAGATGCTGTAATCAGTGTTTATATACCAACAAACTATTTAGAATATTACCTAAACTTAGTTGATAAAGCAGTAGCAAGTTTTGAGAGGACTGACTCCAATTCTGAGGGAAGTTTTACTAGGGATAAAATGCTGTCAAATAGCATTGCATGGTAGAGGGAATGTTTTCTAAAAGAAAGAGTTGATTAACGTGGCAAACTTCATTTTTGTTATTTTTAAAAACTTCCACAGACATCCCAACCTTCGGTAATCAACACCCGGATAAGTCAGCAGCCATCAATGTGGAGGAAAACCGTCTGTCAGTTAAAAGATTATGACTCACAGAACGATTAGGTGATTATTACAATTTTTAGCAATAAAGTATTTTTAATTATGGTAGTACATTGTTTATTAAATATAATGTTATTTTGTTCTTAATAGACTACAAGATGGTATAAACATAACATATATATTGGGAAACCAAGAGTTGTGTGAATCAATTTATTGTGATATTCACGTTATTGTGGCGGTCTGGAATCAAATCTACTATATCTCTGAGATATGCCTATATTTGTATTCGTTTGCATCTTTTTTTTAACTCAGTATTCTTTCTGTGAGATTCACCATGTTGTTGCATGCAACACTGTTGTTTGTAGCCAAGTAACATTCCATTGTATGAATAAGCCACATCTATTTAACTTGCCTCTAATTATTGTTTATTGACTTTTATATTGCTTATAAAATGTCAAATTAATTTGAAGGCTGAGATGATGTTAGATTCTTGTAAACAGGATTTACATGTGCTTTAAAGGGTATCTGGTGGCAAATCACCTTAACACAAGATTTAAGATGAAAAAGTGCTCATCATCACTGGTCATTAGAGAAATGTAAATCAAAACTACATTGAGATACCATCTCACACCAGTTAGAATGGCGATCATTAAAAAATTAGGAGACAACAGATGCTGGAGAGGATGTGGAGAAATAGGAACACTTTTACACTGTTGGTGGGAGTGTAAACTAGTTCAATCATTGTGGAAGACAGTGTGGCGATTCCTCAAGGACCTAGAAATAGAAATTCCATTTGACCCAGCAATCTCATTACTGGGTATATATCCAAAGGATTATAAATCGTTCTACTATGAGGACACATGTACACGAATGTTCATTGCAGCACTGTTTACAATAGCAAAGACCTGGAACCAACCCAAATGCCCATCGATGATAGACTGGACAGTGAAAATGTGGCACATATACACCATGGAATACTATGCAGCCATAAAAAGCAATGAGCTCATGTCCTTTGTAGGAACATGGATGAACCTAGAAACCATCATTCTCAGCAAACTGATGCAAGAACAGAAAATCAAACACCACATGTTCTCATGCATAGGCAGATGTTGAACAATGAGAACACATGGACACAGGGAGGGGAGCATCACACACTGGGGTCTGTTTGGGGGGACTAGGGGAGGGACAGCGGGGGGTAGGGAGTTGGGGAGAGATAGCATGGGGAGAAATGCCAGACATAGGTGATGGGGAGGAAAGCAGCAAATCACACTGCCGTGCGTGTACCTATGCAACAATCTTGCATGTTCTTCACATGTACCCCAAAACCTAAAATGCAATTTAAAAAAAAAGATGCTTCTAAACTAGGACTTTAGGACCAGTGTATTTCCAATTCACCCTTATTGCCTGGTTATAGTTCTTTGGGAAACCAAGGTACAGTACTGGCAATGAGCCAGATACCCCCATTCTGAGTGAATGGGGATCACCATTTTTCATCTATTCATCCTGATAGTTTGCCAAAATATCTGCTCTACTCTTAATTCCTCTACTTCCTTTTTTGTACCTCTAGAGTACACTTAGGATCCAACGCATTTTGTCCATTTTTCTAGAGGACAAGAAACATTTTTAAGGAAGCAATTCCTTTATTATGTACTTTAAAATACAGAGAAGTTATTTTATGTTGTCATACCTTTTACTAGTTGCTTCTTCTTTTATATATATTTACAATTTCTTCTAAACCCTAGGAATTTATTCAAGTTTAAAATAAATAAAATAGTTGCATATAATAAGATTGCCACATTTTATTCTGTATAAACTTCCAGACTTTTCATTTTGACATTATTTTTACACTAATTTTTGCCAAAAGAATTTATTTTTTTCTATTGTATTTCTCCATTGTATAAAATTCTAACAATAGCTCTTTCTGTAGAAGTACTCTACTTGCCTCATTGTAGGCTCTTTTAAACCACTTTCATTAGTTATCTTTCTTAACCAAGAAGAGTATATAATGGAATTTAATAAGTTTCAAATTTGATTTTATGCCAAAAATTAAATAAGAGTTTTAAAGGAGAAAAAAATTAAAACTAGTCTGGTGAGAGGGAGAGATTAAAAGAAAAGCAAGAGCAACTGAAGGGAGGGTCTGACTGTAATAAAGTAAAGCTACTGCCAGGTAGAGACTGTGGGGAGAAAGATGATGTCTATTGATGTTTCTTTAATAGCTTGATTAAGAGTGATTCACAAGTTTAAATGAAAACAGACACATGACAGTAATTTCAGACCTCAAAGAAATTCACATCAATTTGCAGATAGATATATAGAGAGATGTAGATACAGGTACACATATGTCTCTATCAGATGCCTTTTGTTACTAATTCATGTATGAAAAACCAAGGAGGTATATTTCTTTTTCCAATTTTCTCTAGCTGGTTGTTTAAATACAATTAGTCTGATGCTCATAAACTACAGTCACAAATCAATCTCACTGCATTAGTATAATTATATTGTGTATAATGCAGAAATTAGGGGTTTACATAAATATGCAATCAAATACATTTTAGAAATTACAACTGAAAAAGGCTACTTTTATTTATATGTGCAAAATGTTTATAAAGTATTTCTCCTCTTTTAGTCTCAGATTCTTTTTCTGTAAAATCAGAGTGCTAGTAATACTTACCTCACACAGATACTGTGAGGCATAGTAAAAATTGAGTATGTAGAGTGCTCAATAAAGTGCCAATCTCATTGTTATTGGTCAGTAAATATTTGAATCTGAATCCAAAACTCATGGGTCTGGATGTCCAGACAATGTATATCTTTATTCTTTTTCCATCAGATACCACTTTAAATAAAATGTGAAGTTATGTCACATATATATGGAAATTGATTTTTTTAATTTCAAAATTGGGAAGATGGGTGTTCATAATTTTTTTGGTTAAATAAATAAAGAGAAAAGGAAGATGTGGCAACAAATGACAAATTATGTCATAAAATTAATAAATAATGCCCAAAGAAGCTGTGGAAGGTGATCCATTCAAGGGAAAAATACTAGAAATTCTGTTTAAAATTTTAAATAGTATTTGGAGATTTCCATGTTGATGCAGCTTAAAGGAATCAGAACTCAAATATTAGAAACTCTCCCTCAAAGCCCAAACAAATTTATTGGAACAACAACCTCAAAATATAGTAAGCAATAAGGCATCAGCACACCTGCTCCTACGATTCTTGTTTCTGAGTTTTCCCCAAGGAACAATATTATTTGACCAACTGCCATCATTTGGACAAGTTTCAAGGCTTCAAAGAAACATCAGAACAAATAGACTCTGGAAGAAAAATATTCTACAAATACAAACAGTTAATGCAAAAAAAATAAATTCTTTAATGCATAACAGAGAATTTTCTGTGTTTTGTTTTTCATACAACAAATTAGCCTAAGTTTCTCAGTCCTTTGACTTCCTGACTTAAAATATCCATGAAAAGATAGAAAAAAATTATTAAACTTATCATTATAAAACTCGTCAAAATGATTTAAGAGGATTACTTAGAAAAGCATCATTTAGCTTTTAAATGAGTCATTTTTCTGTAACTCAAATGTTTAATGATTTACTGAGTGTATTTAGCCAATATAGACTTCAAATGTCTTTCACATAAAATAGAAAATTGACAAAGTGCCAGTGCTATGTTTGAATACATTTTTTGTTTCCTTCAACCAAAAGTGGAACATTTAAAACATTTTTTTTCAATTATAGCCCCCTTCTATTTTTTAATTAATCATTTCTATCTACTTGGTTCTGGAACTCAAGGAAGGAAAAACTCTGAACTTATGTCAATTTATTATTAGAGGTTACTTTCTAAAACATTTTATTCAATCTCTATTTTACAATATTCCTGAGCAGGACCTTATTGGCTTCAGCGAGCTTGTTCGTTTACTTTCCAAATAAATCAAATGTATTCTTATTACAATGTGAATATACTTTTTAAGAATTTGGAGTACAAGAAGTTGCTAAGACGGCACGGAAAGGGCTCATGTAACTCAGCATCCTTCATTGGTTACATCTTAGTTATCTATTGTATATAATACCAAATACTGAGCCCAGGAAATTGGCAAAAGATCTATGTGTACTTCTATGTAATTTAATGAGATGTGTAGATCTATGTAACTATCACTGCTATCAAGACACAGAATGATTCCCTACCTCAAAGATCTCCCTCATGCTACTTCTTTTTAGTCCTACCCACCTATCCATCCACCCACCTGTCCTAACACTTGCAATCACTAATAGGTTCTCCATTTCTCTATTTTGCCATTACAAGAGTATTATATAAATAGAAACCATATAGCACATGACCTTTCAAAACTGGCTTTTTTCACTCAGAATTATGCCATTGAGATCCATTCTCAATAAATCATATGTCACAGTGTGTTCCATTTTATTACTGAGTGATATTTTGTGGTATGCATGTACCACAGTTTGTTAACTATTCACCTAATTGTAGGATATTTTGGTTGTTTCCAGTTTAGAGCTATTACAAAAAAAAGCAGCTATAAAAAATATATCCATGTTTTTGTGTAGACGTAAGTTTTTATTTCTCTGGGATAGTTGCCCAGAAGTGTAATTGCTGGGTCATATGTTAAGTGCACATTTAGTTTATTATGAAACTGTTAACCAATTTCAAAATGGCTATGCCATTTTAGATTCCCATAAGCAATGCTTGAGAGATGCAGTTTCTCCGTATCCTCACCATAACTTGGTACTTTTTCATTTTAACTGTTATAACAGGTATACTGTGAGGCACAGCTATGATCTTAATTTCCATTTCCCTAATGGCTAGTTGTGTTGAATATTTTTTCATGTGCTTACCTGCCATTCATATATTATGCTTGGTGAAATGTCTTTTTCTGTCTTTTGCCTAGATTGTAACTTGTTTGGTTAAAAAATAGGAAAATGAAACTCTTAGAAGAGCCATGAATGAGCTTAGAAGAGCTACTTACCATGTACATATTATGTTTGGTGAAATGTCTTTTTCTGTCTTTTGCCTATATTGTTACTTGTTTGGTTAAAAAACAGAAAAATAAAATTCTTAGAAGAGCTATGATCTAATAGTGAGCAGTATATTCTTTATGCCTATAAAATATAATAGATTTACACAGAGGAAATATGTACAATGAAATAATACTCTAAAGGGGTTTAATAACAAGTCTTTTAATGTCCATATTATGTCATGATGATTTTGATTTATTAATTAACATAAATATATGACATCATATCTCTCTTCTTGAGGGTTTATTCTTTAAAATATATATGTATTTAGTTCCTTTTTAATGAATATTTACATTTTCTTTCTTATAAATTGGAGCACTAGTTTTTCTTTCTATTTAGAAGTATCAGAATTCTTTGGTCAAACTGAATATATTACATGTTTATAATTTTTGTCTAATTGCTCTTATTTTAAAAAAAAGTGGCACTAAGGTGCTCTTTCACTAATAACAAACACACATGTGGTAATGGGCATTGTTTTGTCAAGATCCTCACTCAGGATTAAGATAGACGTTTCCTAGATGCAGGAAATATTAACTGTTAATAGTTCACAGCCATCTAAGACCGTATAATCTATGGGATTGTATAGTACTAGAGATATCTGAAGAAGGAAAATATTCAAGATACAACTTACAGGCAATCTTATGGTTCTGGAGCGTGCCTTTTCTTTTGGCAGAGAAATATATCACATTCAAAACCAGCTCCTACTCTTCTGATTGGCCAGAATGAGAAGGCCTATCTGACCAGGTGACATGAAGTAAACATGCAGCCAGAGCTGTCATTCAAGTGCTTGGTACTGTTAGACCTCTAAAGCCAGAAAGTCCAGACTTCCATGTTATTTACCAATGCAGTTCTGGTTCCTATACTTCTTCTCACACCAATGGGCCCATAAGATTGATACCCATGACAGTAATAGCCTTCTCATGAATCCAACAGCATGGGCTCCTATCCAACAAGACTTATGTAGTTACAGTACTGCTAAAAGTTAAACTTGTCAAACTTGTCAGGCACAGAGCTACCATAATGTGATACCATCCCTTGAGGGTGGCCCATTCTCTAGTAGCAGAAGCAGTGATTCTTCTTTACCAAAATAAACAAATATTCTGAGTATGGGTTCAACATTCTTGCACCTCTATCCAAGGATATAAGGAGTATCTCATACAGCAAACGCGGTAAACTGCATAAATAAAATCTAAGGCACATACTTCAAAGTAAAGGAAATGCAACAGATAATAGTTACACTGGTGCTATCACATTTGTACCACCAGAAGCTACTGACTTGATAGAGTGACAGAACTGCCTTTTGAAGATGCAGTTGAGACTATAAGTTAGATTTATTTCCTATGAATATGGTTAACTATCTAACAGAATGCAATCTATACTTTAAGTCAACAAACATTATTCTACATACATCACGCTTCCAATGGGTAAAATACATGGTTCTGTGAACCGAAGTTTAGAAGTAGACATGAGAAGTGCTCTGCTTATAGTCATTCGCTGTGACTCACTTGAAGAATTTGTGCTTTCTGCCCCTTGTTCCCAGAAGAAAACTGAAATAAAAACAAGAAACACTTCCACCAGAGTTTCTGTGTTACAGTAAATTTAAATTTTAACCTATGCCTCCTGCCTGATCACTTTGATCTGATATCGAGATAAGAAGTCGAGCAAAGGAGTCACAATTTAGGCAGGAGTAATTGATCCTGAACATCAGTAGGAAACAACTTCTGTAAAATGTTGGGGCATGGAGGAATATATTTTATATCCACCTGATCAGCCAGGACCTATGCTATCTCATATAACATCCCTAGCCAATTGTTGTTATGGAGAAGGTTGAATGCAATTTCATTTTACCTCTTTTAAATAAAATACTTTTTTACTGGAATATTTATACCATCTTTCCTTTTTCTTGATGCTTAAAAAAATTCAAAATTTATTTTAGTATAGCTTGTTTTTTAATGAAGGTGGGTGATAACAGTCTGCTCTAGTTTGCCTGCTAGGAGAACCCAACGTCTAAAATAGTAATAAATAGAATAGTGGAAACTGTGGATAAGTAATGACATGATGTATTAGTTACACTGACTTAAACAGAAGCAACAGAATGAAGCCCCAAAGAACATGCAAGCTCTTAATGTCTTATACATAATCACATTTTTTTCTTCCTCTTATTTTTTCCTCTAGAACATATACCATACATATCTTCCTCCAAAGTAGAAATAATCAGACCACGGCTTCTCACTACGTGCACATGAATGATCAGGTTTCAGGTGATGCCTAAGATTTCTCAGTTCTGAGACGGTCCCTGGAACTCTGGTCTGTGGATCATACTTTCAGTAGCAAAGACCAGACCTCATATGGAATGCCACTGCTGCTTATTTCAGCTGCATATATATTTTTTCTAATTTTTCATTCATGTAATTTGAGGCTCTACTTAACTTGCACAGTTGGGACTTGAATAGATATTGGTGGCTTTGACTACAATCCATCAGGTATCTTAGATTGGTTCTGAATTCTCGGCTCTCCACAGATTATGATTAAAACAATCAAAGTACTCCTAACAGTTTTATTGGATTTTCATCCAGAAATATGCTGCCTCTCTTTATTTAAACACTCTCTCAATATCCTCAATATTTATTTTACCTGATTAAGTTCTCAAGAATTTATACATGTAAGTTTCTTATTCCTTTTTCCTCCTAAATAATAAAGGGTCACCTTTATCAATACATCTTTCTTAGCACGTGTCTTTGGATAAGCATACTGCATTTTTTGTTTCAGCTATAATATAATCATCTTAGTTTGTATCTCTCAACTGTTTTTCCTGTATTCTGCTCTGTAAGTACTTACAATATATATTTTCATTATATATATTTTCATTACTTTCCCTCTATATTTCATCTCCCAGTATTTCTTTCTACATACCTTCCTTCCTTCCTTTGATCCTCCATTCATTTATTTTCCTCTATTCTATGGATTATATTGCCAGGCTCTATGTGAGATCCCCAGTTACTGGATATGAAGTCCACTTTTTCTGATTTCTGGATTTATTTTTTAAGTCTCAGGTTCCATCCTGAGCAACATGGTTCTTCTTTTCTTCTGGTCTATCTCACTGTTTGATTTCTTATGTCTTACACCATCAAAACCCAGATATTGACATAGATTTTCAAGACAGAACATTTCCATCACCACAAAATATTTTGTGTGTTGTCTTTTTATAGTCATACATACACTTTCATCCTCAGTCCTTCATAGTCCTTAGAAAACATTAACATGCCTATTTCTATAATTTTGCCATTTGTTTAATGTTATATAAGTGAAATTACACTATACGAAACCTTTTGGGATTGACTTTGTTTCCCCCTGGTATAATTCTCTGGATATACATTCATTGTTTCCTGTGTCAGTAGTTTGCTCCTTTTTTATTACTTAATACTATCTAATGTTAGGGATGTGCCACAGTGTATTTTACCATTCAACCACTGAAGAACATTTAGACATTTGGAAACTAGACTGAGTTCCTTTGGGATTATCACAAATAAAGTAGCAATAAGTATTTGTGTACGTTTTTGTGTAAACATGTGTTTTTTATTTCTCTGGGATAAATGCCCTGGAGTGCAGTTGTTATCTCACATGCTAGTTGTATGTTCAGTTTTTTAAGAACCAGTTGAATTTTTCCAAGAGTGGCTTTACCATCATACACTCCCACCAGGAATATGTGAGATCCAGTTTTTCCACATCACATCCTCACCAGAATTTGGTGTTACTTTTTAATTTTTGCCATTGCTATGGAACATCTCATTGACTCATACAGTATTTAGATGTGTATTATTTAGTTTTTGAATATTGAAAAATTTACCTATCTTTTTGAACTGATTTCTAACGTGATTTGAGAGTGTACTATGGATATTTATCTGAGAGCATGCTATGGATGATTTCAACTCTTTTAACATTTGTTGGCTGGGTGTGGTGGCTCACCTCTATAATCCCAGCACTTTGTGAAGCAGAGGTGGGCAGATCTCTTGAGCACAGGAATTCAAGACCAGACTGGGCAACACGGCAAAAGTCTGTCTCTACAAAAATACAAAAAAAAATTACACGAGCATGGTTGCATGAACCTGTAGTCCTAGCTTCTTAGGAGACTGAGGAGCTTCTTAGGAGCTTCTTAGGAGGCCTGGGAGGTTGAGGTTGCAGTGAGCCATGATCATGCCACTGCAACTGCTCTTGGGTGACAGATTGAGACCCTGTCTCAAAAAATATATATATGTCGAGGTTAAGATATGATCTATATTACTAAATATTCTGTGGGGACTTGAAAAGAATGTGCTTCTGCTGTTAGATAAAGTGTCCTATAAATATGAATTCGATCCTATGGGTTGATAGTGCCATTGATTTCTATTATCCTTGCTCACTCAAAGATTATATCCTCTATATCTTAAGTCTTGTTACCATTCTTCCAATGCATCATCTACTTCCCTGGAAATGTGGATAAATTAAATGTGGATGAATAAAATTAGGAGAATAATCACAGAAGAATAATTTTTTTACTGAGAGAAATGGAGGTTTGGGAGAGCTAAACTTGCATTGAGAAACTGGTATGAATTATAAGGGCACACAATTGCCCAGAAGACTAAATATGCCTCCAGCTAAAAGCATAAAAGTTAGTGAGACTGACCCTTTTACCATTAAAGAATGCTGCTCCTCTCTTACCTCCCTTTTTCTCTCTACCCTTCCCTTTCATAATACAGTTTTTTAAACAGTCCCTTTGCACACTCTTAGAACCATATGTGATAGGGCAATAATTTTGCTTTAGCTACTAATCCATTTTGAAAACATAAGAGCAAAAGGATAATTTATTATATTTATCTATATGTTTCTTTTCTCTGTTCTTCTTTCTTGATGTTCTAATATTTCTCTTTTCATTTTCTTTTCTGTTTAGAACACTTTCTTTAGCCATTCTTTCAGGATAGGTCCACCATCTACAATTATTTTAATTTTCCTTCATCTGACTGCTTTTTTTCACTTGTGAAGGATATTTTTACTGACTGTAGGATTGTAAGTTGATAATTCTTTTCTTCTAGCACTTGAAAAATATTGTCACTACTTCTTGCCTCCGTGGTTTACAATGAGAAATACACTGTCATTTTCTTCCCCTATAGGTAAGCTTTTGCTTCTCTCTCACTCTCAGACAATATTTCTTTCATAGTCAAGATCATCTCTTTGTTTTGCTTTTCAGAAGTTTGTCCTTATGTGTTTTGTTGATAATTTATTTAGGTTTAAGTTCCCTGAGGTTTTCTCAGCTTCTTCAATCTGCAAGCATGTATCTTTTGTCAAACTTGGAAAAGTTTTCAACTAACACTACTGTGATTTCTCTCTCTCTCTCTGATACACACACACACACACACACACACACACACACACACACACAATCTTTTTCACTTTCCTTCTGGGATTCCCTGACATGACTACTATAGTCCCAGAGGTCTCTCAAACTGCTTTTGCTTTTTTTCTTAGTATATTTTCTCTCAATGGTTCATCTTTGGTAATTTCTGTTATGTCTTCTAGTTTTCTGTTTCTTTTGTCCTGCCATTCTGCTCTTAAATTCATCCATGGAGTTTTTAACTTAGGTTAACATATATTTCAATTATACAACTTTCATTTTATTTTTCTTTAGGTTTTCTATTTCTTTGCTTAGAAGTCCAATTTTTTGTTTCTGTCAAAGAAAACTGTCTAATTGCTTACTGAAGCATTTTTATAATGGTTACTTTCAAATCTGTCTCATAATTCTAAAATCTCTGTCATCTTGTTATTGACATCTGTTGATTGCCTTTTTACATTCAGTTTTACATTACATTGTCTTGGTTCTTGGTATAACCAGGGATTTTTCATCTGATACCTTGGTATTATGGATATTATGTAATGAGACCCTCAAAATTTTTAAACCTTTTGTTTTAGCTGGCTTTCTCTGGTAGCACTTCAGCAGGGAAAGGGAGACACCAGCTTCTTTCTACAGGGAGTGAATAGAAATGCAGCTTCCCCACTCAGCCTCTGTTGACACCTAAGGGGTAGAGACTCTTGTTACTGCCACAGGAGAAGGGAGATTCAGCTCTCTGCTAGGCCTTCTCCATGGATATCCTCCTGTATTAGCCCGTTTTCATGCTGCTGATAAAGACATACCTGAGACTGGGTAATGTATAAAGAAGAAGTTTAATGGACTCACAGTTCTACATGGCTGAGTAGGCCTCACAATTGTGGCAGAAGGCTAAAGGCATATCAAACATGACAACAGCCAAGAGAGAATGAGAGCCAAGCAGAAGGGGAAGCCCTTTACAAACCATCAGGTCTTGTGAGACTTACTCACTACCACTAGAACAGTATGGGGGAAACCATCCCATGATTCAATTATCTCCCACTGGGTTTCTCCCACAATACAAGAGAATTATGGGAGCTACGTCAAGATGAGATTTGCGTGAAGACACAGCCAAACCATATCACTCTGCCCCTGGACACTCTCAAATCTCATATGCTCACATTTCAAACCAATCATGCCTTCCTAACAGTCCCCCAAAGTCATTAACTCATTTCAGAGTTAACTCAGAAGTCCACAGTCCAAAGTCTCATCTGAGACAAGTCAAGTTCCTTCTGCCTATAAGCCTCTAAAATCAAAAGGAAGTTAATTACTTTCTGGTTACAATGGGGTAACAGGCATTACAAAAATACACACATTCCAAATGGGAGAGATAAGCCAAAAGGAAGGGGCTACAGGCCCCATGCAAATCCAAAATACAGTGGGGTGGTCAAATCTTAAAGCTCCAAAATGATCTCCTTTGAGGAGATCTATGTCTCACATCCAGGTTATACTAATGTAAGAGGTAGGCTCTCACAGACTTGAGCAGCTCTGGCCCTGTGGCTCTGCAGGGTACAGATCTCTATGGCAGGGGCAAAATGCCACCAGTCTCTTGGCTAAAATACAGCAAGAGTCTACAGCAAGAGTCACCTTTATTCCTATTCCCAGAAAGTTTCTCATCTCCATCTGAGACCACCTCAGCCTGGATTTAATTGTCCATATTATCAGCATTTTGGTCAAAGCCATTCAAGTCTCTAGGAAGTTCCAAACTTTTCCAATTTTCTGTTATTCTTCTGAGCCCTCCAAACTGTTCCAACCTCTGCCTGTTACCCAATTCCAAAGTCACTTCCATATTTTCAAGTATCTTTACAGTAGCACCCCAATCTACTGGTTCTAACTTACTGTATTAGTGTGTTTTTACGGTGCTCATAAAGACAAGGTAATTTACCAAGACTAGGTAATTTATAAAGAAAAAGAGGTTTAATGGACTCACAGTTCCATGTGGCTGGGAAGGCTTCACAATCAGGGCAGAAGGCAAAAGGTACATTTGACATAGTGGCACGTAAGAGAGAATGACAGCAAAGTGAAAGGGGAAACTCCTTGTCAAACCATCAGATCTCATGAGACTTATTCATTACCAGGAGAACAGTATGGGGGAAACTGCCCTGCTGATTTAATTATCTCCTACTGGTTTCCTCCCACAACACATGAGAATAATGGGAGCTACAATTCAAGATGAGATTTGGGTGGGGACACCGACAAACCCTATCACTTCACCATCTTGTTCCTTTACCCTTGATGTTCGCAACTTCTCTGACTTTTCTGTTTTTCAGTCTTTCTGTGTATCTTATTGTGTACAGTGTTTTTAGCTGTGATTAGCTGAAAGAGTAAGAAAAAGTACATCTACTTCAGCTTCCCAGAAGTGAAAGATTTTGTTTTTAATTTTTTTGTTATAACAGACTATAAAAAAGCTCAATGCTGTTAGTTGGAGACATATTTAGTCTTTTGGGCAACTGTGTGCCCTTTGATCAGTACTCCAAAACCTCCATTTCTCTTAGTAAAAAATTACTCTTCTGTGATCATTGGCTAATTTTATTGATCTCATCCACATTTATAGGGAAGTAGCTGATACGTTGGGAGAAAAGTGACAAAACTTCGTGACCCTTTCAGTTCTAGGTTTAACATCAGCTTTAGGCTATGGAGAAATTAAAGGAGTCTTGGTGATGCAGCATTATATCCTTAGGTCAGCTACCTGACCTCTTGATGTATCTTTATCAAGAAGCAATTGAGATCTTAGCAATCCTGAGGAAAAGTAATATTGTCTTTGTACACTTTTTATTCCTTAAATGAATTGTGCAAAATGCCAAATTTCCATATCTGATTTTGTATCATTTATAGTCAGCACATATACAGCATAGATATTTCTATAATCTCCTATACTTTCTGCCTATTGAAATCATATCTTTCTAGAAAGTTATCTCATATGTTGGCAAAAAAATTCCATTTTTAACAGAACTCTGTTAATTTTCTAACAGAAATTTTAAAGTGGTAACATCATGTTGGTTTATCTGCACTTATTATTCACTTATTTCTCTTAGTGCAAATAGAGAACTCTGACTGTGAAACTATAGACTAAAAGTATTTTACAGCATAGGGTCTTCGTTTCCCTGTGACCAGACTTTATTTCCCTACCCTCCATTGTACTTGGGGAAGCCAGGTCAGAAACTACTTGTTATGGCCTTGTATTTGTTGTTATATTCCTGCTGCTACGGTCTTTGAACTTTTCATTCCACAGCAATAAAATGAGCTTTACCTGTGAAGACCATCTTTCTCACTATTTATCTTTACGTCCAGGCTTCATGCTTTCAAATATGAGCATGCTAGTATAGTTTTCTGAAAGTTTTACTTACGTTTTTATGTTTCCTCATAATTGTTTTTATGTTACTTTTATCACCCTGGCCCTATTTTCAATCTCAGTTGCAGAGTTCTAGGACCAATATGATAAGGCTCTCTTAGCTAGTTTACACTTGCTGAAAATACTTCACTAAAAAGTCATAAAACTGTTGCTTTCTTTGTGGATTATTTTTGAGATTACTGTTCTGCATATTGCTTTCATAACAATTGTTTTTTGTAAGAAATCTATCAGTACCATATTTTTTAGATATATGAAATGAAAAAAAAATTACAGGATGTATGGCCATATAACTAGTCATCATAAGGCATAGTCATAACTAGTCATCATAAGGCACGATATTGAGTGTTCATAACTGGATGAAGTGATTTTCTTTTTAGTTCTTATTATGAAAGAAGGGATGCTGTACTGGAAATAATTCGGCACTTATGAAGCTTGCCATTTCACCTACTTTAAGAGAATGTGTAGACAAATATAAATAAGTAATAGAAAACTTGGCTGAAACCCTTAACATGCCAAGTAGCTAGAAAATTTTCTTAAATATATGTTCTATTCCCTACTTATAATTGAACATAATTCTACTCCCACTGCCTACTGATGGACATTTTAAAGTCAAGAAACAGACTCCAGAATGCCTGCTGCAGTAATATAAGATGTCTTTAATAAGCAGCACTATTTTAAATTTGGACTTTCAAGTCTCAAAGAGATTATGTGCTTACAGAAGCTCATCACTTGTATATAGCTTAGTCAAAAAGAACACTGAGAAACGTAGTTAGAGAAATCTAGTAATGGAGACAAAGATATGAAAAAGACCTTTGGCAGTCAAAGTGCCATTGTTGTATTATGGTATCTTCCACTGTCTGAAAAACTTCAACTTTCCACAGAATTTTATACTCAGTAGATTTTCCTTACTAATTTCTATTAGTAAGTTTCCTATGAAAGAATGCTTAAAAACAGTATCATTTAATCAAACAATACCAGTACCCAAGAGGTAAATGACTGAAGTTACCTTTCTTAGCTACCAATAGGTGGGCATTCAGGTTGAATACAAAGTGGCCTTCTGTATCTAACTCTATATAGAATTCATCTCATGATGTGTCTTGTTCTGGGGCAGTGAAAATCAATTGCTCAGCCTTTACTGCTTAAATTCCATTGCCATCAAATTATCGTAAGGTTTTCAGCCTGTAAAGGTCTGTATTTGTGGAAACTATTAAAATTAGATTGACAATGTGCCACAGACTTACCCAGTTTACATGAGGCATTTGCTTCAAGAGAATTTTTGATATTCATATCAATAGTTGGCATGAGATCATAGCAAGAATAAATAAAAATTATAATTAAGAGTTTCAGGTTTACATCCTATTCGTTAGAGAAGAAAAGATTTAATGAATCAGCCCGCTTAAAATAAGAAAACAAACAGGAAACCTTAACCATGAGAATTAGCTATAGAAGTAGAATTTCAAATTAACTGATAAAGACTATAGCAATTATTCCTTAAATTAAATCAGGATTTCAGCACTAAAGAACAAAAGGCAGACACTAATTTAGACAGTTTTATGCCTCAATTTTCAAGGGGATTGGGAAGAATGCTGAATATCTTCAAATCAATAGGATCAATTCCCCTGACATGTTCCTTCTTGCCAGTGATAAAAGTATAGATAAGAAGATAAGCCAAATTTTATTAGTTTCTGCAGGCACTGTAAAAATAACATTATGAATATAAAGCGTGCTTTAAAAAAAAACAACACTCAGAGCTTTTTATAAAACTAAATCATCCCATGCTTTGTGAGTCAGTTGAATTCGTATCTTTAAACTCAGAGTGGCAAATGTGTTGCAAACATAATACTTTGCTATGGTGAATATCCTCTCTATCACATCTAACCACACACCTTAAGTAAATTCTCCCAATGCTGAGTTTTCAATGGACTTGCTATTTGGAAAATTAATTTTGTTTAGTGATTACTAATATGTGGTATTTCTTCTTCTTCTTCTTCTATTTTTCTGAAACAGAGTCTCACTCTGTCTCCCAGGCTGGAGTGCAATGGCATGATCTTGGCTCACTGAAACTTCTATCTCCCTGGTTCAATCAATTCCCCTGCCCCAACCACCCAAGTAGCTGGGATTACAGGTTCATGCCACCAGGCCCAGCTGATTTTTTTGTATTTTTAGTAGAGACAGGGTTTCACCATGTTGACCAGACTGGTCTCAAACTCCTGACCTCAGTCAATCTGCTGGCTTCAGCCTCCCAAAGGGCTGGGATTACAGGTGTGAGCCACCATGCCCAGCCTTCTTTTAATTTTGAAATACTATGTAATTAAAAAAAATATTCTTGTGGATTCTTCACTTCTGTGCTTCAATTCTGTCTTCCAAATTTTACTGCAATTTCTTTGAAGGCAGACATTTCTTTCCAATACCCACAGCATCAAGCAAAATGTCTTAAACACAGTTGATCATTAGTTTAAAACTTAATATTTCACTGAGAAAAATCTAAAAAAATACATCACAGCATTTCATTATCCCCTGTATCACATGGAAAATAACACAGAGACTAATATTTGTAATAAAGTAAATCATAAATAATAAATCAATATTTTTAAATATCTAAGAAAGCTTTCTCATTACCATTTAGCAATTGTTACATAGTTGGATTTGGTTTTTCTTTATGTTTATATTGTGGTTTATAAATTTTATTTACCAAATAAAAATCTGCACATCCTAAGGAGCTTTCAGCTTACAAAATTTGAAAAATGCAATACAGAGCCCTATATTGACAAAAATAATCTAAGCACTACAAGAAAGCATTGCACAAATAAAAGAAAGAGTATACATTTTATGCAATAAGTCTTTTGATTTTAGTGAAAACTTTTTACTGGTATAATAGTTTACTATGAATATTTTAATTTAACATTTTCTTTTTAAAAGAGGATTACTATATCATAAATCAGGATGTCAGTTCTGCCCACATAAAATTAATTCCAGTTTACAAAGAAGTTAATAGAAATTTGAGAGATAAAATTAATATAATGCTAATTCTTCAGTCTCTACATTAATTAAAGTCCCAGGATCACTTCACCCCTAGTAGAGCTCCAATAAACTAATGATCTCCAAAGAGTAGAATAAAGGATGAGCTTGACCATAAAACAGTTGGAGTTGCTCTCTCCTTGAAACAAACCTCAAATTTCAGTATAAACAGAAACACAGTACAGAATTCTTTTACTAGAACAAGAAGAAATATTAGATTGAGCTCTGTAAATTGGCTAGTACTCTACCATATTACACCTATAAAATGTCATGTTCTGACTTCATACTTGTTTTAAATAACTGTTTTTGAAGCATTTAAGAGGAATACATAATCAACGCAAAGTATAATCTTCTCTCTATAAATAATCAGAATAATCAGCAGTGGTGATAATTATGTAACTTAATAAATTTAGCAGAAAAATAGGACTTTTCTTAAGATTGGAGCTGCTATAATAGTGAAAAGAACATACCTTTTTGTGGGTACATAATTGTGTTTAAATAGAGTTTACTCCCACTGCATAAAAGTGTATTTCAGGGCCGGGCGCAGTGGTTCATGCCTGTAATCCCAGCACTTTGGGAGGCCGAGGTTGGCGGATCACGAGGTCAAGAGATCGAGACCATCCTGACCAAGATGGTGAAACCCCGTCTCTACTAAAAAAATACCAAAATTAGCCGGGCATGGTGGCACGCACCTGTAGTCCCAGCTACTCGGGAGGCTGAGGCAGGAGAATTGCTTGAACCCAGGAGGCGGAGATTGCAGTGAGCCGAGATTGCACCACAGCACTCCAGCCTGGCGCCTGGTGACAGAGTGAGACTATCTCAAAAAAGAAAAAAAAAAAAAAAAAGAAGAAGAAAGAAAAAATGTATATTTTAAGTGAGTAGTCATTATCAATAATTCTTATTAACTTATACTCTGACTTGTTTATTGAATGATTTCAAGGGATTGGCCATGATTGACTACAAGCCAATGCAATAAAGCAAATCTATGTACAACTCACACAATGCAGTATCATTGCAGTAGAGTTTCTGAGGCGATATAACATTATTTTGCTTATAACATCTAGTGAGGTAGTGAACTACTGTTTATATAAAATTGAATTTGTCTAAGGCTTATGAAGCTTATTTTTTCATCAAGGTACATTGTAACCTTTAACTCTGAAGAACATAGTGAAAAGAAAAAATGCACAATTGGAAATGCAGATAAATATATTCTAGTAATTTTAAATGGAGGTATCCTAGGACATGATCCTATTACAACTAGTTGCAACAAGGATAAATTATGTAGCATTCACCTGTTCATTTAGTTGTTTATTTATTTATTCCACAAATATTTATTGAAGAATTCATACATTACAGGAAATATTCTAGGTGCTAGGATAGGTTCCTCTGAAAAACTGACAATCTATTGGTACTACAAGAGTGCCTATAAATAATGTGTTTTAGAATAGGATGCAATATAATCTTACACAATTTAATTATAAGACAACACATATGTATCTGACCACTTCTTTTCCTGTTCCATGACTATCTCTTTAGAAGGAAATACTGTCATTACCAATGTGAACTACTGAGATAACAGCCTAACACCCTTCTATAGTCCTCACATAATAGCCAAAATATGTTTTTAAAATAAGCTTACTATTTTTCCTACTCTGCTCCAACCCTTGCAATTTTTTTTTAAAATCACATCTTACTGAAGATTAAAATTTCTTACCTTTGCTTACAAAGTAGAATTCATATTATCCCTCTAACTTCATTTCCATCAGTCTCCCCTTGCTCACTCCATCATTACTCTGGATGACTTGCTGCTCCTCAAACATTCTAAATATGCTCTTCCTCAAGATCTCTGCACTTGCTCTTCCCGGTGCTGAGAACACTTTTTCCAGTATTCACAGGATTCAGTGCCTTACTCCCTGGTGAACCCAACTTGAAAGTGTTATGAAAGAACCCTTCCCTCGTCACTTTATATAAAATAACTCTGATCTCAATTTCTTACCATCTCATTTAAAATATTAAACTTTCCTTTATGCTTAACACAAGCTAGCATGAAAAACACTATGTTCTTCAACTTGGGGTTTTATAAAGAAGACAATTAAATTAAGTATTAATATATGCAACAAATTATGAATGCACTCTGATGTCAATATTTACTTTCTCTCTAGGGGTCTGGTGAGACTTTTGTAAACTTAGAATTAATAATACACCATCACTTTTCCGCTTGCTTCCAGATGCTCTTTTGTTTGGTTTCATTTAATCCTCTTCTCTTTCTCATAAACTTCCTATTCCTTAAATTGTCTATTTTTGTAAATTTTTTTGTTTCTGGTCATTTCTATTTGCTGAATTTTCTTGGTTTTAATCTGCAACTATTCAAAGTTCAGTTTCAGTACAGTGTTTATCAATTTATTTCTGTAGTGATGCTTTTCCAATAAATTATGCAAAATTCTACTGTTTTCTATTCAATAACAAGAAACATCTGTTACAAGTCAGACACTGTCCAAATATTAGAGATTGCTAGAATAATACACACAGCCAACAATCAAGTAGATGGAAATTAAGTGCTATCTCTGAAAAGAAAGAGTATCAAAGAATTTGTGGACATACTTTAATATCACTACACAAATTAGTTAACAAACATTTAAAGGTATAGCTGATCCCAATATAAAGTATGGGGATTCCTCTCAGGCCATAAACAAAAATAAAACTGAAAGCAGGGAGATGGGACATCTGCCTATTAAAGAAACCTAGAGAAGCATTATGAAATATACCTGTGAACTCATGTCCCAGTGTCTCTTGCAAGAAAGCTAGTCTTGTAACTATGCTGACCAATAGACTATGAATGAAAGTACAGTAGTTCCCCCTTATCTACATTTTTACTTTTAGTAATTTTAGTAAACTGTGGTCAAATACAGTCTAAAAATATTAAGTGAAAATGTCAGAAATCAACAATTCATACGTTTTAAATTGTGTGCCCTTCTGAGGGGAGCTAATCATAACACTGAAAGACAATCCCAAATGTCAAGATCCCGAAAGAACAAAATCCCAAAAATATCATTCTGGAAAAAAAATTTTTTAAAATACTTCTAAGACATGTATTAATAATTACATTGTAAAGGGAGATTTATCTGAAAAACATGACAATATTCGTAGGTCATTTTATGTGATAAAGTAGGCAATAAGAACAAACATTTTTGCAAGCATAAACACTCAGATATACTAACAAAATTCTCATGGGAATAATAGTTATAAGCAGATGAACCATATTCATGAAGAAATAGGTCAAAAAGAAAAATGTATAAATGTGTATTGCTAGGGTTGGTAATTGTGTGTACCTAGCTTCATGACTGCAGTCATCTGAAATAACAGGGCAAATAACCTAAAGTCTTGATGAGACCTATCAAAAACTGCAATGTGTCACCTAAAAAACTGAGATCATGCCAAATTTTATCCTTCACAAACACAGATGTACATAAAGAACAATTCTTCATTTATTGAAGAAGTTTAAACGTTTTTACATACATGCACAATGCTTATACTCAAATCAATGATGTGATAATGCATTTTTATGGAATCAAATTTGCAAAAAAAAAAAATGTATAAAGCCAATTAGAACTCTCTACAAGTCTCTACACAATTTAAAACTACATTATTGGGAATAATGTGAAGATTAAATACATAGCATAGCCAATTATTTTATAAGATTTCTAGGTATTCCTTAATCCTGCCAAGTTGGTATCTAAAATTAAGTCTACAAATTCACACCTTGTCAATTTGGTACCCAGGCACAGATCCTTAAACCAAACAAAATTTATAAATAAAGATAACAATATAAGGTCTGCCTAACATGTTGCAACTATCCTATAATTGTAATTTTGGGGATTTTAAGCATTAGGGATTTAGACTTTAGGTATTTTGAACTTTTGAGATTTCTACCTATGGGATTATGACATTTGGGATTGTGTCTTTCAGGATTATGATCAAAATTCCATTCTGAGTAGTGTGATGAAATCTCAAGTCATCCTGCTCCATCTGGTCCAAGAGATAAATTATCCGTTTGTCCAGCATATTTGTGCTCTAGACGCTACTGGTCAAAATTCAATTCATAGCCATTTCTGTTATCAGATTGCCTGTCATGGTATTGCAGTGCTTGTGTTCAAGGGACCTTTATTTTACCTAGTAATTACCCCAAAGCAGAAGAGCAATGATGCTAGCAATTTGGATATGCCACAGAGAAGCTGTAAAATTCTTCCTTTAAGTGAAAAAGTGAAAGTTCTTGACTTAGTAAGGAAAGAAAAACAATTGTATGCTGAGGTTGCTAAGAGTTATGGTAAGAACTAATCTTCTACTTATGAAATTATTAAGAAGGAAAAAGAAATTTTTTTATCAGTATTGCTGTTGTACCTCAAACTGCAAAAGTTACAGCTACAATGCATGATCGTTGCTCAGTTAAAATAGAAAGAGCATTAAATTTTTGGGTAGAAGACATCAACAGAAACATAGTCTCATCGACAGCAATCAGGTTCAGTACTATCTATAGTTTCAGGCATACACTGGGAGCCTTGGAATGTATCACCCAAGAAAAAGGTGGGACTATTATAATGGGCACATTTTTAATCTCTAAATGACAAAATGAGACTCATTCTGTCTTATTCCCTTTTCTCTTTTCCCTATGTGGTTGGTAACAAAGAACTCTAAAATGTCAGTTGCATGATCGAAGTTTGGATTCCAGAGTAACCATTTGAAGAAGAACTGCCTAAAAGTCCAGCTAGTATTGGACTTTGCAGTAGTCAACATACACTTTTATATTGAGCCTCTGAGATTTCAGGATTCATCACTAACAGAATACTTTGTTCAGTCCAGTTAATTCAGAAAGTTGATTCATTTAATCCAGAAATTAATCCACTGCATTAGGGTAGTGTTCTTCTATAACAAAATATAATGTATGTGGCAATGGCTAAGTGCAGTGATCAGTAAAACCTTTTCTTAGAAGGGTCATCTTGTAAATATATTAGACTTTGAAGACTATATATATGGTCTCTCCTATAACTGCTCAACTCTCCTGTAGTCAGCAATAGACAATACAGAAATGACTAAGCAAGGCTATGCTCCAGAAAAAGGCCTGAGGGCAAATTTGCCCCATAGGCAGTAATGTACTGGTGACAAAAAAATTAATAATGAAGGGAGGAAATGTTATGATCCATGTTATGTGATGAGAAAGTATTTGGCAAAACCACTGCTGCCATGACATGGGAGGACAATTATGTGCCTAGTGAGTTAAGAAATCTACCAAAATTGGTTAGTGTGTGTTAATACAGGTTGAGACTAACAATTTAAAGAAAGAAAAGAGTTTTTAAAAAAAAGGATGAGTTATTCGGAAAGTAAATATGAAAAGAATATCAGGGACTTAAAGAAGTAGAGAAGCTGAGTATTTTCAGTTCTCAGTAAAACAGATAAATCTTCAAATGACTTAGGACAACAAAGATCTAGAGAAGTTACTCATTTGCATAAAATAAATCCGGAATCACAAAACCGGATTTAGAAAATGATCTTCACAATCACACCATTAGCAGCAGCACTGCTGAGTTGAGGGAGAAATAAGGAAACTGAAAAGCAAGACTGAAATGGTCAAAAGCATATGTATAGGTGCTTACCAAATTTGGGAGATCCATATTGCCAAATAAGGTATAAACTCAGATTAATTAAAAAAAAAAAAAACTTAGGAAGAAACTTCAAGGTACCTTTAGGCAATGAATACTGTATAGTAAAAACAAACAAACAAATAAAAAAACCCCACAACAACAAACATATTACCTCTCTGAATCTCTTTCCAGATGACAGGAATTAACTACACTATACATTGATGAAACATCTATGCAAAGCCACACCCTCAATATTAGCTAAAGAGAATAAAAATGACTGTGAAGAAAAGAGAAAACACAAGGAATATTAGTGCTGCAGTGCCACATGTTCCTGCCCATCCCCACGCATGTCAGAGCTCTGAGGCACACAAAAGCAGAAAAAATTGCAAGAAATACAGAGAGGTACGCCAGCTAAGGAGCCTGAGGGCGATTTGAAGCAACCATTGACTGGAAAGATTACACTCAATTTGAAGATACTGGAGAAGAAAAAATAAAAAGCAGATCACACAACAAACTGCATGGAAGGATGCATTTGCTCAAAGAACCAAACAGCATAGAAAGAGACAGATGCAGGACTTAAAGAGACAGAATATCAGGCATCCATTTTAAAGAAGCAAACTAATATTTTAAAACTGAAACAAAATCCCTCCAAAAATGTATTAAGAGAAAACACACACACAATTAACTTCTAAGGAGAATAACATTCACAAGAAAGGGAAGAGAACTCTCTGGTGATTAGGTGGTGAAAGAGAAAACAAGAGAAAGTGTAAATCCAGGGTTCTACAAGACCAAAGAGATGTAAAATCTGACTACTAAGAATCCCTTAACCATTTCCAAAACCAAACAACCAACCACGGCTGCATTATCGGTTCTTTGCCACGCTAACAGAAAATGGTGCCACTAAGAGAAGAATCATATAAGCCACTTGGCTATCCCTAAAAATAAGAACAAGAAAACAAATCTATAGAGAACTACTGCAGAAAATCAGTCAAAAATTTACATGCAACCTAAATGAGCTGCACCTTACATTAATCCATGTCAAAATGTCGAGCAAAAGGTAACTATAAGTCTGCACTCCAAACAGCAGTAAAAGTATTGAGACAAGTATGTGAAAATATGGAAAGTCACCTTTAATCAGCAATTAAGCCTAAAAGTCAAAAGAGATAAAAACAAGAAATTATTATTATTTTTTTAAAAAGCATGAGTTATATCCAAACAGATAACTGGGAAAATTTCAGAAAAAGAAAGCAAGCAATTAATAAATATATAAATATACACACATATCTATATATATTCCATGAGGAGAAAACAAATATATACATATTATATATTCTAATAACATTGAAATAATACATCTAAAATTGGAAGGAGATAAAAGAGAAAAAAGGGAAAACATGCAATAGGTATATAGTAAACAACACCCCTCTCCAAAAACCCGATAGTGCAGATAGTACAATGTTAAATAAGGAAATAGCAGACTAGTCATCAAAACAGATTTAAGTACAAAGGTAGTCCCAACAATAAACCTTTCAATCTTCTTGAATATCCAATTTTATTAAATAAAAGGGTAGAGAATACATATCCTATAAAGAAACATAGCAAATAGAACAAACGGCACATAATTATAAATTACAGTTGAAACTAAACTTAACAGTACTAAAAACAAATATGAACAAGCTTAATTTCTTAAGAGAAAAAAATATTTTCAATTTGGTACACACACACACACACACACACACACACACACAAACTCACACTGTCACAATATTCTCAATGTTAAAAAGTGAACTATCCAGTAAGATCTGACAGAATAAGCCTTATATTGCACGGGGCAAACACACTTGTGACGTTTATGATATTTAAAAATTTCCCTTTGTCCCACAGAGCATTTTAGTTATAACTTCATAGTCAGAAAATGTAACTTCATAGATTAATCAAGAGAACCATATGACAGTGCAGGTTCATTAGTGTGGTATTCCCAAGAGCAGCCATTATTTTCAACTGAGCATTGATGTCTTTTTGGGCAACAAAACATTTTTGATTTATTTAGATGTATTTGGCTCTCTCATCTAAGACTTGTGAGATTCAGTCTCCATATGTGCTTCCATCTCCTTTTCTGCACCATGCCCAATCATAAATGTTCTGTTTTTGTTATATATGTCTTTCCATCTGTCATTAAAATAACACAGTCATTTCACTTTCTTTTTCAGTGGTGCCTGGGTCATGCAGGCGTTAGTGTTGTAATCATTTGGACTTTCTTTTTCTTAACTCTTAGAAAACATGGCCTCAATAATCCCAATGTTAGAAAGTAAACTAGCATTATCTCCATACAAACTACAGCAGTTAATTCACAAAGTTAAAGAATATCTGCTGTCATTCACAATTACCACATAGGAAAGTTGCACATTTAAAGTGGTATTATTCGAAGAGATGAAGCAATGGATAGATAATCATTTCTGTGAACTGCAAAACATGGTTGCCCCATCAGTCATCAGAAACAACACCAGAAACAGTGATTATAGCAGGTGGAGAATCTAACTTGCATTCATTTGAGACTAAAATGAAGGAATAAGATGCTTCTAAAAAGGAATATATTGAGAAGGAAAAAATAAATTTAAAAGTATGTCAGGACTCATGCAGTAAAACCTCTTGGGTTTAGACTTTTGACATTTTTTATTGAAACTAGGGCTGCAAGAAAGAAAACTGAGAAATACCCATTTCATAAGTAACTCTGGGAAATTTAGGATCATGAAAACACACTAGGATATACCTCTCTAACAGACTGCAACACAAGAAGAAGGGAAGCATTGTCCTTTTGTAGAGAACACCCTGTAGCTCAGATAAGTTACTTCATTATATTGGATAGGAAACCATTCTAACTCTGCCTGAGAGTTTTTTTCAGAGAAACAGAACACACTAAAAGATTGAAAGAAAGCATTAGAATAGTACAAGTGCAGGGTATCTGAGCACCTGCACATGGCATCCTTGAGTCTCAGCTGGGAGTGAATTAGCAAGAACATAAGAAATGGTAGCCAGACACCACAGAAAACAACAACAACAAAACAGCAAGGTTTGATGTAGGTGGTAGTGTCTGGTAGAACCTCAAAGGTACCCATCTGCAAAGTACATGAATAGACACTTTTCAAAAGAAGACATTCATCTGGCCAACAAGCATATGAATAAATGCTCAGCATCACCTATCATTAGAGAGATGCAAATAAAAATGAGACATCTCACAACAGTCAGAACAGCTATTACTAAAAAAGTCAAAAAATAACAGATGCTGATGAGGTTGTGAAGAAAAGAGAATGCTTCTGCACTACTGATGAGAATATAAACTAGTTCAGCTATTGTGGAAAGCAGTTTGGTGACTTCTCAAAGAACTTAAAAACAGAACTACCATTTAATTCAACAACCCCATTATTGAGTATATACCCAAGGGAACATAAATCATTCTACCATAAAGACACATGCATGCATATCCTCATCACAGCACTATTCACAAGAACAAAGACATGATTCAACCTAAAAGTCCATCAGTGGTAGACTGGAGAAAGAAAATGTAGCACATAAATGCCATGGCATACTAAGCGGCCAAAGAAAGAATGGGATCAAGTCCTTTACAGCAACATGGGTAGAGCTGGAGGCCATTATCCTAAGCAAACTACTACAGGAACAAAAAAACAGATACTGCATGTTCTCACTTGTAATTGGAAGCTAAACATTGAGTAGAAATGGACACAAAGAGGAGAAAAGCAGACATTGGGGTCTAGGTGAAGGTGGAGGGTGGGAAGAGGGTGAGGATTAGAAAACTACCTGTTGGGTACTATGCTTATTACCTTGATAACAAAATAATCTGTACACCAAACCTCACAACATGCAATTTACCTGTATAACAAACCTGCACATATACCCTTGAACCTAAAATTAATGGCCAAAAATTTAAAAATAAGATAAATAAGTAAAAAGATAACACTACAGCAATGAAAGTGAATGATCTGAAGCATGGGTTCCTGTCCTGCCTACAGCCTGTTAAGAACCAGGCCATGCAGCAGGAGGTGAGTAGCAGGTGAGCCAAGGGAAGCCTCATCTGTATGTCCAGCAGCTCCCCATTGCTCACATTACCACTTGAGCTCCACTTCCGGTCAGTGGCAGCATTAGATTCTCATAGGAGCGTAAACACTTCTGTGAACTGTACATGCAAGGGATCTAGATTTTGTGCTCCTTATGAGAATCTAATGCCTGATGATCTGCCATTGTCTTCCTTCAGCCCCAAGATGAAACTGACTAGTTGCAAGAAAACAAGCTCAGTGCTCCCACTGAATCTACATTGTGGTGAGTTGTATAATTATTTCATTAAATATTACAATGTAATAAAAATAAAGTGCACAATAAATATAATGCACTTGAATAATCCTGAAACCATCTCCCCAACTCTGGTCCATGAAGAAATTGTCTTCCATGAAAACAGTCCCCTAGCAGCAAAAATGTTAGGGATGGCTGATCTGAAGAATTTGTATTAACATGATTATATTAAAAATACAGTGTTTAGTAAAAAACTTAAGTTACAGGAGATCACACACAGCACACACAGTGTAATACCAATTATATACAATGCTAAAATAGGAAAAGTACTACATGCTGCTTAGGAACATAGACATATTTGGTAAAAGTATGACATCATGCAAATATAAAGCACCAGATTCAGTGTTGTAGTACCTCTGGGAAAAGAAGGGAACGTGATTGAAGAAGGTTACACAAGAGGCTATAACTGTGTTGGTCATGTTTTCTTCTAGAGCTGTGTGATGGGCACACAGGTATTTGTTATATTATTCATTTTGGTGCTTCATAAATGTAAATGTTTCATGATATAAAATATAAAACTAATACATATTCCTCATGAAACCAAAAGAAAAAATAGATGCCCATCCAAAGCTACAGTGCCAAGCAGATGACTTGGCTCTAGTTAATGTTATGGACTTATAATATGACAATTCATACAGATATTTCTTATTTTCAGTGGTTTATGAAATAAAATTATTAGTATATTTTTCTCCTTCTCTGGCCATAAATTAGTAACTTGGTCTGGCGAGATGCATCTTCAAGTTGATGCTAATTCCCATGGAAGTGGCAGTGTACAGGGTAGAAGCAGCATGTGGAGAGCTGGGCAAGAGATCAAGTTCCTTTTGATGAAAGCCTAATGGTTTTCTGCAACCTCAGAGGAAATCAGTTGCACGTCAGTGATGTGGAATGAAATGTTTAATGAAGCTGTCAATGCGGTTGCCAGACGACCCTGTAGGTCTTCTGTGTGTGGCCACCCTTCTTAGACACTGCAGATAATTCCTCTAAATTGTCGCTGGATTTAAAGTGGTATAATTTTCCAAAGTGTTAACTATTTTTTGCAATTACTCTTGGGTACATAAAGTTATTGGAGTAAGAAAATTAATTTGATCAGGTTCATTTATATTAAATTTAAAGAAAACCTTTTAAGTGAAGTAGTTGAAATCAGTAAAGCCTATCCTATTTTTTTCAATTAATACAGCATTCTCTATGTGTACCTACATAATTCTTTTATATGACAGATTATTCATTTCATTAGCTGGTTACTGTATTTTTTTGTTTTAAAATTTTTGGTTACATTTCTCATATTTCTCTCAATACTTTCAAGTCTCTGATTTCTAGCAGAGTTAAATACAATTTATAGAGCCTGTTTGAAGATATTCATTTATTCAATAACAATGTATGTATTCCAAGTGCAACTGCATGTAAGTTAGGCATAAAATAAATGCCATATTTTTTAAAATATCTACCTTTTATATTGATTGAAAATATTTTCCACCAATCCATTGGGGAAGTAGTAGAAGAAGCTATAGAAAAACAGAAGGGCTGAAGGAGAAAGAAACAAGAATCAGATTAGGGCTAGAACTTTGTAGACTGTTAAAACCTTTGTGGATTTCTTACCCCAGCTTCACCTATGTTACTGCATAAAGCATGACATCCTCAAGAATTCTAAAGCAAAATATTCAGTTGATGAGTGTTTAAATAGGTATTAATGTTCTAGTAGTGAAGCACTCACTACATTAGTCAGTGTTAAAAGTGTTTATAGTTCACTTGGGTGGTAATCATCATACACCTCCTTCTACTTAGCAGAAGTAAATGCTCATCAGCAGGGCAGAATCAAGGCACCCTGCCTGAAATTTGAATCATGACTCTGCTAGTTAATTGAGAAATACATTAGCCTCTCTTTGCCTTTATTTCCTCAGTTTTAAATGTGAGTAATAGCAATGCTTACATCATAAAATTGTTTCTAACATTCATTAAGTTGATGTACCTAAAATATCTCAAACATGACTTGGCACAGAGGAAACTTTACAAAGCATTAGCTTTCTATGATTAAGAGGTAATTAAAATGTAATAAAAGGTTGTCTACCATATCACAAACCATGAAGGAGAATCAATTTCCTGAATGTAATTCCAACAATGGTAACTCTATTTACATATAATAGAACAACCTCTTGGAGGTTTGTTGTTAAATAAAATCACATATACATGCTGACAGAAAAGTGAATATCTGGTTCACTCCCAAATTTCTTTAATAATATTTTGGCACAAAGTCTGTCAATAAACATAAATTAGTTTTATTTTGCTTTGCTTTATTTTACTTTGAGTAGTGTTTTTTTTCTTGGTCCCTTTGTTTATAAAGCTACCTGATATTCCTGAGGCCTTGAAACTTCCTTTGATAGGATCTAGCACATTGATATGTAGAGGATAGGTACTGTTTTTCTGTAAAGCACCAAGTACTAAACATACTGTATCAGAACTGCACCACTTGCCTAGAGGGATAGAAAAGTAATAGAACTGGGATAATACTGGGCAATTTTTAGAAACTTGGTAGCTTTACAACTGTTTCTGAACATTTTTTTTCTTGTCTGGCACTGCCTAGACTGAGATCTTACCTAACATCCATAGCATATTAGAAGACATAAGCCAATAACATTTCCTGAAATTGTAATGCTTTTAAAATCTTAGAAACTGGTTCTGTATTCTCATATATTACTCCTGGAACCAGGGGCCAAAGGTTACATTGTGAAAAGATCTAATACCTGTAATTGATAAACAGAATTTCATCAAAATGATAACTTACACATTCTTAAAGATACTATTAGAAAAATAAAAGGACAAGCCACAAACTAGGAAAAATGTTTGAGAAGCTTATATCTGACTAAGGAGCTGTATGCAAAATATACAAAGAAATTTCTAAGCTCAATAACCAAAAAAAAAAAAAAAAACCCGAAAAATTTTGGGGGCAAAAATGAACTTAAAAAAGGGATTGTATGACAAATAAGTGCTCAAAAGATGCCCCATATAATTCCTTAGGAAATACAAATTAAAATCACATTAAAATATTTTAATTATTAGAATTATATTAGAATCTATTAGAATATCTAAAATTAAAGCCTGACCATAGCAAGTGTTGAGAATATAGAGAAATTGTAGCTCTCATTACACTTGGTGGGACTTTAAATAGTGCAATTTCCTTAAAAAACAATCTGGCAGTTTCTTTAAAAGCATGTATCATATGGTCCAGACATCCTACTTCTAAGGATGTACCCAAGAAAAAATAAAGCAAATATCCATACAAATATATGTACGCGTATGTTCACAGCAGCTTAATTTGTAATAGCCAACACTAGAAATAATCATATGTTAACAGATAAATTGATAAAGTAATTGTGGCATATTCATATTCATTAATAGTGAATAATCCAATTCATTATTAGCAATACAAAGAAATGAATTATTGATACATGAGGCAACATGGATGTAGCTCCAAACTATTATGCCAAGTAACAGAATCCAGGAAAAAAATATATACATGTTATATAATTTATAAAAAGTTCTAGATATGAAAACTAATCAAAAGTGACAGCAGATTAGTGGTTTTCTGGGAATGGTAAGAGAGTGGGATGGAGAGAATAGAAAATGGTCCTAGCGAAATTTCCTGGTGACAGAGCTGTTTACTTCTTGAATGCATAGTTTCATGGGAGTACACATATGTCAAAACTTATCAAATTATGCTATTTAATTTGTTCAGCTGATTATATGTTAAATATATGTCAATAAGTATTAAGAAAACAAAAACTTAAAGACACAGATTTAGAGGTAAGTGGAGGAAGAGGTCTAAAATACGCCCAGTGTGGCCAAATAATTATTTTCATATAATTATGTTTGATAACCATTCCTCAGAACTACAATTTCAGTTAATTCTATGAACATTTATTTCATACGTGATTGAGCATTCTCTCAGTGCCAGTTGCTGTGCCAGAAGCTGATAATTTAAAAAGGCAACAGTGTTATGAAGTATGTTAGCATCCTGGTTAGCAGCACTGATTTACAACCATACTGACCTGCGCTTGCTAGCCAGCACCGCCCCTCCTCGCCTGAATCATCATGGGTTCAGTACACAAACCAGCTAAACTTCAGTTTCTTATAGTGTAAAGCAGATTAAATATGATAATGCATATAATATGCTAAATAATGTTTATGGCATGGTATGTGTTCAATAAATTATTATTGATATATTACTATTAAAGAAACAATGTTCTCAACCACCTCATCAAGACTTCAGAGAAGTAATTGAAAAAAAAAACATTTAGAGATTAAAGATTTTCATAGACTTAATTCTAACAACAGAAGCCATAATAATTTATCAGTCTAAAAACATATTTTCTGGAAATCTTCTATCTTTAATATCCAATTCTTCAGTGGCCAAAAAAATCCAATATTCCTTTAAAATGTTAAAACAGAACACATGAAACCGACTAGTGTTGTCTTAGTTAGCAAACTGCGATTCAATTACTCACAGGCAAGATGAAGAAAATAGAATTCTGAAACCCATTTTTAAAGGCCTTCTGTAAAATGTAGCAAAGATCACCTGGTGTTTGAAAGTTATGACTAAGCCAAAACATCTAATATACATTCATAATGCAGTTTTTAAAAAAATTTTGATTAGGACAATAGAATTGTCTATTGGCAATCTTCAGAGTTTTCTCAACAATGCCTACATTTTAAACCCTTAAATGATTGCATTGCTGACCATCATCTTTGAGAGAGACAGAGTGAAAAACAAATAGAAAAAGTTCTTCTTTAAAGTATGTTTTTCCTTTGAGAACATCAGCAGGGGAGAGATACTGTGAAAGACTTAGCCTTGGCTGCCATGCAGATTCCATTATCTCTGTCTTCGGAATTTCCAGGCTAATCACCTATTTTAGTCACCATAAAGGACAATCATCAGAGGCAAATATGTTTTTTTTTTTTTTTGTAAAATAACTGATTCCTACAAAATACTGTTTTCAAGACAATACCTTTTTCAAACTTGTAAGCTCTTTGATCTCAAGACCTAGAGATGGTCTGAAAGAGTAAACAATAATTTGGTATTTTAAAGCTGGATTACACATTGCCTGATTGAGTCTTCCCCATGCTGTCCTGTATCACTGATTGAGCAAAATCAACTCCTGGCACTCTGATTGTTAGAGCTTTTTCTGGTGGTGAATTGAGCTAGTATACTGGCCAAGGGAATGCATTACCTGGGTACAACATCTCAGGCATTTGAGACGTACAGAAGAAATAATTACAGAAGCAATAGGATTGGTTAATTCTAAATTTCATTGATATTATCAAAAAAGATAAAATGAAATGCTGAAGGCAGTTTTCAAGCATTTTAAAACCAAGTATGACAGCCAGAGAGCCTATCTGGTAGCATACAAGGCTCTCATTGCTTTTATCAGGAGTGTAAAAAAATTATTATATCCTAGGCAGAAGGCCAAACCCAGGCTATAATAGTTTGAGTGGTTGAGCTTTAAAAGGTTAAATTGTTACTGAAACACCATAGGTCTACAAAGAAAGCCAATCACTGAGACAGTGAGTATTTCCAGAGAAGGTTTTATTTGGGTGTTGCAGCCAGAGAAGTAAGAAATGAGTCTCAAATTCATCTCCCCAGCTGACTGACCTGCTATATAAACCAGGTTTATAAAGCAGGGAAAAAATGTAGCTCTATGTGGGAAACTGGGAATTAGGGAGGGGTAAGGAAGAGTTGGTAATAGTCAGCAGGCGCTGGGTTAGGCAACCATGCCAGATGAGGTTTCCGGTGTCTCCCTGTTCAGATGCAGTGATCTGGTGAGTTTCAATTCCTTGATACTATCTGGGAAGCCTGATGGTTTGTTTCCCCATAAAGGAACTTAGATAAAACAAGTGTAAGTTTTTCAGTTTTAAGATTAGGAGGATCAAGTTCTATGTTTACTCAAAACCTGTAAACATCAGTTCTATGGAACAATAGGGCTGGTTTCAAATGGGTAAAGCCAGGCAAGTCATGTAGGTAAACATCAGAGTCCTGGTTGGGAAAACCTGGAAGCCTGACACATCGAAGGGAAGCATCTGGAAGAAATAGCCTAAGTTTGTAGGTACTCCAGATTCCTCTGAAACATCTGAGCCTGTGGAAGTGGCTAGAATCTTCTATTAAGAGCTGCCACTTCTCCATGCTGGAAAACTGCAGAGACCTCTTCCCCTCAAGGCAACAAATTTCACCCTAAGGATCTTTCCATTTCTTTTTCTGACTAGTAGGCATATATCTAATGGTAAATTATGGCACAGATGGGTTGGGGACCTACTTGGGCTCATAAGGGAGGAAAGGTCCTATATCAAAAAACAAAAATAAAACAAAAAAAAAATGCAAGACCTATTGTACTTACAAGAGCTGGAGGAATATGCATGAGAACAGAATAGATTCTAAGAGTGTTTTTTCTAGGAGTTCATGATAAAAATAATAAAGAATAAGAAAGGAATACAGATTTGGAAACACTCTCCTGAGATAGAAGATTTTTAACAAACAAAGACCTTTGGAGATGATTCCTCATAGCATGGAAAAAGTGAATAGAAGGCTTATGTTAAGTGAAGTTTAATTGCCATGACAGATGGTGGAAGAGAAAAGTTAAAGGCTCAGATATTGGACACTCTTGAATAAATAGGCCATAAAAGTTCAGAACATTCACCAGATAATTTTGTGCTGTAGGAATACACAGAGCCACAAAGAATGCTATTGGGAAAGAGGCATAAAAGAGTTAACCAGTTCTACTTCTCTGTAGACCAGAGCTGAAGGCAAGAGAGGCCTTTACAGAACTTGGCTTGCTGATAGTAGCATGGCAGTCATGAGACACTTAGCATTCAGTAAGAGTACTACTAACCTTGTACAGGAATGCACAACTGTGAGAGAGAAATTTGGTCATACCAATAAGAAGTCTTGAGACATTGTCCGGTTTAGACATTGTCCAGTTTACAGCCCTACATCATCCAGTTTGCAGCTCTACATTATTTTATAGACCTGGAATCCTTTGCTTGACTGGAATTCTTTCATACCTGGAACTCTTTGCTTCCTTCAAAATAGAAAGACCCTGAAAAACCATAGCAAGTATACATGACAGTGTTTCCTCAGTCCTTCCCCAATGGTATGGACGTCTATTCAGGTAACTGTATACCAGAAAAAAAGACGACACCTATATATTTTGAGGAATGTTAGAAATAAGGTCTGAATTGATCTTAACAACCAGAGACACAAAGTATCTCCTTGGTCCTGCTGCTACAGTGGGGGTTGGGGATAATATGAAAACCTGTTAAAAAACAAAATCCTGGACAACATCTGACTTCATATGGGTGTCCTGAGTCTGTGGATCCACACAGTAAGCATTTCCCCAGTTCCTGGATGTATACTTGAAACTGACATGCTTGGTAGATAGTGCAACTTTCACATTGAGTTCTTGGCCCACGGAGTAAGAGCTATCATAGTGAAAAACACGAGTAGAAGCCTCTAATACTACCCTCATTTAGTCGAAATAGTAAATCCAAAACAGTATCTGGATAGACGCAGCAGAAATTAGTGCCACACTTAAGCATCTGGAGGATTTGGATTAATTATCATCAGTTTTGATTATTGCTAGATTTGTGCTTTATTTCACCATCTCATTTTTATGTCTATCATCTTCTTCTCATTGTTTTCCTATTTTCTGCCTTTTGAGAGCAAAATGGCATTTTCGAAGTTAACAGATGTTTTGAAAAATACCAATTTTATTTCTAATATTTTAATGCATACCTCTGCATTTTAATGGACATACTTATCTTTTAAAGTCTAAAGCTATCCATGCTGCCTTCTTCAACATAAACATGTTAGCAACCTTATGGCACCACTCAATATTCTCAGTATTTCATTATTTTTCTTAGCTTTTATTTTTTTTACAGCAAAAACAGGCACCAGTTTTACAGTCAACAGTAAATTAAATTTACCAAATCTTATCAATTACCAAATGAAAACTCTATTACTTTGTATGTCTTACATTTCCCCTTTATCATTTTCCTTTTTATAGAAATGCATTTTAAAAATTTAATAATGTTCTGTTATTAAAAATGTCATAGTATTTATATGTTTCAGTATATATTTAACTTACCCTTACTCTTGAATAATCACTTAGCTGGGCATATGTTTCTAAATTGATAGTTATTTTTCTGCAAAACATTGAACATATTGTTTTATTGCATTCTAGCTTGTTATTGGTAAAGAGAAGTTTGTTGTTTACTTCTATTTTATCAATCATCTGCCAGCTTTTGAAATGTTTTCTTTAACCCTGATAGTCTATAGTTTGACTATATGTTCAGATGACATTTGTTTGTGTTTTTAATTTTTATCTCAGAACTGTAGGAGATATCAAATTGCACTCTAACTCTCTTTAATATTTAAAACTTCTCAGCTTTTTAAAAATATTGCTTTCTAGTTTCTATTTCTGGAATTGTTGGAATATTTTTATACTCCATGACTCTTATTGATTCATTTTTTGCATTCTTTTCCATCAGTGATATGTTCTAGAGGAAATCATTAGTAATACATTCCTACTTGCTTTTTCTAGTTTATGTCATCCAGAGTTTTTTCTGCCTCTTGAATTTTTTTGTTTAATAAGTATATTCTTTTATTTCCAAGGTTCATTTTGTTCTCTCTCATACCCACCTTTTATTTTATTTTTACATATTTGTATATGTAAAAATGAAATATTTATATATTTATATATAGATATATATATACATACACATATATACATACATGTATATGTATATACATGTATATATGTGTATATATGCAGAGTATACATATGTATATACGCATATACATATATATACATGTATATACATATGCATACTCTCTCTGTATATCTATATTTATATATAGATATATATACGTATATATACACATATATACATATATGTGTATATATACGTATATATACATAGAGAGAGAGAGAAAGAGCGAGAGCGAGCGCGAGCGAGAGAGAGAGAATGAATGCGTGTGTCTTGCCTTGTCACCCAGGCTCTGAAATACAGTGGTGCTATCTTGGCTCATGGCAATCTCCACCTCCAGAACTCAAGCAATTCTCCTGCCTCAGCCTCCCGAGTAGCTGAGATCTCAGACACATGCCCCCACATCTGGCTAACTTTCTATTTTTGCTAGAGACAAGATTTCACCATGTTGCCCAGGCTGGTCTTGAACTCCTGAGCTCAAGCAATCCAATTGCCTTAGCCTCCCAAAGTGCTGAGATTACAGGCATGAGCCACCCTGCCTGGCCACTTTTTTTTTTTTAATGTTATTTCTTTATGTCATTGAATAGGCTGAAAGTCTCATTTTAAATTTGATTAGATTGCTCTAAGGTTGATCTTATTGAAAACATTTTACTTTCTTTCAGTTGTTGCTTTAACTTTTCTTAGTATGCTACTTCTTCATAGTTTCCCCATTTTTAATTTAGCAATTTAAGGTATCTATGTTACCATCATTAGATTCTTGGTTTTCATGAGTTTTAGAATTTGGGTGAGTTTATTTCTTTTCTTATTCTTATTCTGTTAGCTCATTTTCTGCACACTTGTCTCTATCTAGTAATTCTGGAATTACTTCCAGCTCCTCAACTTTCTCAGACTCCAAAAAAATCAGTCTTAAAATAGGGATTTAGAGTAACTTTTACAAAATTTGAATATATAGCACATCCAGTAATAGGACCAATGTTTCCCATAACAATAGCATTATCTGTGCTGTACAATCTCACTTGGTCTATACTTTTGTATAAAAATGTAAGTCTAGACCTTTATAGAATGTTAGTATTTGCTTTCCTTTTCTTTGTGAGGCAGGCAGGGATTAGACATACTAGCTTATTAAAAGTTCAGTTTATAAAATTTTTAAAAATACTAACAAGTGTTATTTTCAATAATATTCCTTTGTAAAGAAAATTCCCATGTAACAAAGTGATATTTTAATTAATGTGTAATAAAAATAAACTTCAATCCAATTTTTAAAAGAATAGATTGGGAAAAAAAGAGCACAAAGCCTATTTCATTCTGTGAACACCAAGAGAAACTTTCTAGGTCTAATATGTTTTGTGTCTCATAGCTAGGTAAGATGAGGAAAATTAGATAAGGTCCCCCCACAAAAACAACAAATAGAAATTTTGAAAACTGACATGAGAAGAAAACCTCTGAAAATAAATTTCTTAGACTAGAGATGTGTTAATTGAAGGAGGATTGTTAAAGGACAGTTAGATATATGGAATCAAATTTACATTTGACTGTAACAATTTAGAATCAGTACATGAGACTAAATAGAGAAAAGGGAAGAAATGAGGAAAGGAGGAGAAAGGGAAGAAGCAAGTATGGATGAAAAATAGGAAGGGAATTTAGTGACAGACAAAAAGTCCCTAACTCTAAAAGATAGTGAGATATTAGTATAAAATCTCATTTACTGGGGATTATTTAGAAAAGTATAATCAGCTCTCTTTCTGAGCTAGTTTAAATGTACTTATATGGAAGCCTTAGCTGGAAGCCAACTTACTGAAGTTCTTTCTAGCTTAGTCATCCTCTATCATACCTTGGAGCTAGCCATAGTGCCCCAAAAAAGTTCTTTCAATTTCTGCATATTCTAGGCATGAAAGTTGGAACTAGTTTTGCTGAGATTCACACTTCAGTATTACTAATGTAATAAGTCTGTGAGTACATATGAACCTTTGGATACTGATTTAAACTGTACACTGGGGCTTCTAGGGTTGTCTCCTACTTAATTAGACCTTCCGCATAGGAAAATAACAATAAGCTGGTGTTCCATCTCCAACAGATGCTTGAACCAGATGCTCAGAGAAACACACATTCCATTTTCCTATAATGTTGTCTATTGCTCATTTTTAGTGTCAAAGAAGTCTTTCTCAGAATACTTTGAGAATTTACAATAAAAACAAATACAACATGAAAAATAAAAGGACTAACCTCTATTTCACTATTTTTGTTGCATATGCTTTCTTATGAATATTTTTTTCTATTACACTTTACTTTTCTCACATTTTAACTTCCACCTAGTTCTTTTGGCCATTTTTAATTAGATTTAATGTATAATGAAAAGGTACATTAAATCCCTGAGTATCTACAATATACTAGAGAACTGCATAATGCCTGAAATTCCAGGGTCAGACCTGAATCTGTTCACCTCAGGGAAGACTTTGATAAAATGTGATGTTGAGGGCACTGACACCTGTTGTGTTGAAGAAAGAGGATAAAAAAAAGAAAATTCCTACAAGAATGTGATGATTTTGAAGAAAAAATAAGACTAATGATAAGTTATATCCACTGTGTTATTTTCCTCAAGGCAGTCTCAGTACAGCTTCCCAGGAGGGCATTAAAGAGAACTCAGGAAAAAGAAGGAAGGACATCCAGCCAGACAGTAATTTGTCTCATTTATTTAGAATCACCACAAAATTGGTCATTAAAAAATACTAATAATATCACACTTGTTGTCTAATAGAACTTGTGATAAAAGAGTACATCCAATAAAATTTCCCTAGAACTAGGCAAAAGTCTGCATTTGGCAACATCTTGGAATTGCAGTCACATTCTTATTTAATAGATGCAGGAAGAAAGAGTGAGTAACAGTAAAGAGAAGGAAGACTTTGAAAGCAAATAATTAGATTTTTATCCCTTACTAGCTATGTTACCCGTTTCTCTTCAGCTCTCTTGTGTGATAGTTATATGGAGAGTGTAATAGCTAACAGAAAATCTTTGCTAAATTCAAGTGATAAAAATATCCAAGATATAGCACTGTATTTTCAGCATAATTGGTGATCAGTATACATTAGTTTCTTGCCCCTACCTCCAACCATACCTCCAAACGTTTCTGTCAAGGATTATTTTTTGTCTGTCTATTTCACTGTCTGTAGTACATGTGCCCTGTATATGATGTACTACCCATATGAACTAATGACATTCCATCTTTGGATATTTAGATAAAATTATCTCAATTTTCTGTCTTATGTTTTATATGAAATCCAATGTACTCTCGAAAATTTCAAAAAGGTTACACTCGAGGTTATGTCTGGATCCCAGTTAATGCCCTGATGTGTACTCTCAACCTCCCTTTCATCTCACCATCTGCTGCCATTAATTTCTCTCTACTCTGTGCTACTCCATATACCCGACAAATTCTTTCTCTTAATTTCTACCAAAAAACCCAATTATATAAGCCACAGAGATATGCATACTACAGAGATAAAATAAACTTAAAATTGAATAAAAAATATCCCCATGTGATAGTCAATTTTCTACATCAACTTGATTGCATCAAGGAATGGATGGACTGATATCTAGTTAAACACTGTTTCCAGGTGTGTCTATGATAGAGTGTCTGGATGAAATTCGTATTTGAATCACTGAACTCAGTAGATTCTTCTCCCAAACATGGGTAAATTTCATCCAATCCATTGAGAATCTGAAAAGAACCAAAGAGGGAGGAAGGAAGAATCTTTCCCTTCTTTTCTTTCTCATTAGATCATTTAATCTTCTCCTTAACTTGGATATTTACACCATCAATTCTGCTGGTTCTCAGGTCTTTCCGACTCAGATTGAATTATACCACTGACTTTCCTGGATCTCTAACTTGCAGAGGGCAAATCACAGGACTTAGCCTCCATAACCATAAGTGAACTGCTCATAAATTTCCTTCTGAAAATATCTCTGTAAAAACCCAACAGTTCTGTTTCTCTAGATAACCCTAATACATACTGTTCCTATGCTTCCTTTTAACTAAGTTGAAAGTTTCTTACTGGACATCCTTCTCCTCAAGGTTCTGCCTCTAACTCCATTGCTCAGCCTCTTTTTCACTATTCATCCTTCTTCATTATTCTTCTTTGTTTTTCCCACTACAGAATTTCTGTTCATTTCCTAGTGTTCAGGTATCTTTTGTGTATTTTTCCAATCTGCTCCTGCAAGAGCTTATCTTCCACTCCTCTATTAGCTTAGCAGAGCACATTGAGTTCTTCCTTCACTGAGAGGAACTTAGACTCAACTACAAAAATTGTGTTTTCATGTCACTTAAGGAGTACTGAATATACATATTGAAATAAACAGTATTAATTTTTTTGTTAATATTACTGAAAACATTGAAGTGAAGTATATTTTCCATAGGCTAGCAATATAAAGTGCATTCACTTTTTATAAATCCCTTTTTCTTTTTTCTGTTGTTATTCCATAGCTGAAGCACTTTGAGCATTCATAGATTTTTGTCTAATCCTTAAATTTTACTTTAACTTTTGGTATTCTATCCTGAGTCTTTATACAAGAATAAACTCTAACTTATGTTCACAACTAGTCTTTCTACCGCAGAACACTCAATACTAGAGACTTCAAGTGTTTTTCTAATGCAACTCAACTGCAACCTGTATAAGGGCTGTTGTTTTATGCATTGCTAAATCCCTGGAAATACATAGGTGTTTTATATTTGTTTGTTGTGTGTGTACATGTGTATGTGTATAAATGAGTGAATATTTGAATCAACTATCTCATTTGTCTGCCAATAATGATACAATGTCCTGATTATCTATTACTGTATGACAACTTCCATCCCAATAAATATAATGGCTTATACACAAATTGTTTCTCATGATTCTGTGGGTTAATGGGGCTCAGCTGGACATTTCTCACTTGGATATCTACAATGCTATTGCAAGATACAGGCTGGGGCTAGAGTTATCTGGAGACACAACTGAGGTGTATGGGCAGTATGGCCTCTTCACTCATATCTGGCCTTTCAGTGTTCCTCCATTTGATCTCCATCCCCAGAAGGTTCTTGGATTTCTCTTCTGGTAGTTCAGGACTCTAAGATATTAAGAAAGAAGCTGCTTATTTCCTGAAAGATCTAGCATGGAAATAGCATATCACTTCTGCCACAATATATTAGTCAGAAAAGTCAGAGGTATGTTAGCCCAGATTTAATGGGAGGGAACTACACCCCACTTCTCAATGGCAAGAGCAGCAAAGAATGTGTTTCCATCTTTCATTAACAGCATATACATTAAGTCCTCACTAGGGATTAAGTTCTATGAAAAAAAATACAATCTCATCTAATGCCCATAATGATTTATTGAGATACATACTACCATTGCTATAGTCACACAGCCAGTGAGTTGTAGAGTGGGCTGTTTATTTTTATAGTCTGATTGAATTTAATGTTCACGTTCTTCATCACTATGACATGCAAACTCTGTTTAGCTCACCAAAATATTATTCTAGAAAAAGTTATAACCATTTATCTTCCACTGCATGGCCAGCACAGTTGATATATTCATATTTTGTTGAAAAACCCATACAGCTGTGTGTGCAAAGATAACATGTAATTTCAATTCAACCTGCTGTATTGCAATTTTTTTTTTAGTCCATTGATAACTGACTACATAGATCGACTAATAAGATTAAAACTTTCTATTTGGTTGTGACTGCTTTTGAAAGAGTGAAGACCATGCATATTTATTTTTCAGCTTTTTAAATTTGACAATTTACATTGGCTTGATATTGAGTCATAAGCTTAGGACTGAGCTCAGAACCACCTGCTTGCTGAGGAGGGCATGTCAGATAACTACTTGAAGTTGTTACTATTCCTTTACTGGCAAACATGATAATACTCCTGACTTTTAACCTAATCTCTCCAGTTTTAAATGTATGAAAGGTTATATTTGGTGCATGAACAGTACACTAATAAAATATCATTGCTTCCTTTTTTCTAAGAATTTTTAAGAGTAATCTAGAATATCCTGTATGTGGTAAAGAATGGCATTATTCCAGAAAGTAGAAACTGGACCCCTTCCTGACACCCTACACTAAAATTAACTCCAGATGGATTAAATACCTAAACATAAGACCTAAAACCATAAAAACCCTAGAAGAAAACCTAGGCAAAACCATTCAGGACAAAGGCATAAGCAAAGACTTCATGACTAAAACACCAAAAGCATTGGCAGCAAAAGCCAAAATAGACAAATAGGATCTAATTAAACTCCAGAGCTTCTACACAGCAAAACAAACAATCATTAGAGTGAACTAGCAACCAACAGAATGGGAAAAATTTTTTGCAATCTACCCCATCTGACAAAGGGCTAATATCCAGAATCTACAAAGAACTAAAACAATTTTACAAGAAAAAAACAAACCTATTCAAAAGTGGGTGAAGGATATGAACAGACACTTTTCAAAAGAATACATATATGAGGCCAACAAACATATGAAAAAATGCTCATCATCACTGGTCACTAGAGAAATGCAAATTAAAACTACATTGAGATACCATCTCTCGCCAGTTAAAAAGGCGATCATTAAAAAATCCGGAGACAACAGATACTGGAGAGGATATGGAGAAATAGGTACACTTTTACACTCTCGGTGGGAATGTAAATTAATTCAACCACTGTGGAAGACAGTGTGGCGATTCCTCAAGGACCTAGAAATAGAAATTCCATTAGAACCAGCAATCCCATTACTGGGTATATATCCAAAGGATTATAAATCATTCTATTATAAGGACACATGTGCATGAATGTTCATTGCAGCACTGTTTACAATAGCAAAGACTTGGAACCAACACAAATGCCTATCAATGATAGACTCGACAGGGAAAATGTGGCACATATACACCATGGAATACTTTGTAGGGACATGGATGAACCTGGAAGCCATCATTCTCAGCATACTGACACAAGAACAGAAAATCCAACACTGCATGTTCTTACTCATAGGCAGGTGTTGAACAATGAGAACACAGGGACACAGGGAGGGGAGCATCACACACTGAGGTCTCAGCGGGGGGAACTAGGGGAGGGACAGCAGGGGGCGGGGAGTTGGGGAGGGATAACATGAGGAGAAATGCCAGACATAGGTGATGGGGAGGAAGGCAGCAAACCACATTGCCATGTATGTACCTATGCAACAATTCTGCATGTTCTTCACATGTACCCCAAAACCTAAAACACAATAAAATATATATATATATATATATATATATATATATATATATATATAAAGAAAAAAAAAGAATGGCATTATTCGTTTTTGGCAAGAAATTTGATATTAAAACATAATTAATTTTTCCTAATGGAAATAAACATTGTGAACTATTTTGTATTTTACCAAGAAACCATTACTTTAAAAAGAAAAATAATTCCCACATCTTAAAAAGTGAATAAAATGGGTTAGAACAAAATTCACTTTGTAAAACACCTTACACCTTATTGTTCATTGTTCAAAATTGTCCCTAAAATACAAACAAAAGCACTAAATAATCTTAATACAATTTTACAGACATTTACGTTTTTAAATCTTTTTTTTGTCCAAAACCTAGTCTGAAAAACTGACAGATTTCAAAATTTGTGAAAGAACTTGATATTCTGAATTTCGCGTTTTAGTGATTTATTTTCTTTTTATAGTCTGTCACTGTGTTAGGAACCCAGTATGATTTGAATGTTATCATAGATTAGTCTTAACTTTCAATCCCAACTGGATTTCCTTAAAAGGGAAGAATGTATTCATCTCTCATTATCAAATCTCTACATTTCAAGTCCCTAGGTGTGTTTCAGTACATTGTGTTTTAGAAAAGCAAATCTAGCATTTCACATTTCCCAAATGACTGTGAAAAAGGACTCAGTGACGGAGGAGACTCAAATGAGAAGGTCAACTTGGAGTTTAAAATTTAAAACAAAATGCTATTCTATGGCAATTGACCTTTTCCTATTCTCCAACCCTCTGCAGGGTCTAAGAGAATGGAATGAGGCCCATAATCATGATAATAGCCCAGAGCATAGTCGTATAACTACGAAATACAGTCTGAAGTCTTGAGTTCATTTCCTGGCTTACTCTTAAGTTGTTTAGGAGTGTGTGCGTGCATGTGCCATGTGTTGGTGGGAAGGGGTTGGAGGAGGGTATGCTTGCATACATTTGAAACATAAACAAATATTTCTAAGAAAGGAGATGCATGATGTCTCTCTGGATATTCTTTGAAATCTTAAAACCCAGTGTCATAGGGTTTATAGAAATTGTGTAAAATTTAGTTTAATATTATGTGAAAATTTTAAGATTAGACAAACCTTAGTATGACTTCAGAATAAAAAACTTTTCTTCTGGAGATTAAAATTAGCACTAAGAATAACTGCAAACTTTATAATGATCTTATTCAAAGGGAAGCTATAATTTTCTATCCATACTTAGTAATCAAGTATCTCTGAATAATAATGAGTACTTTCTAAAGACAACCTCTAAAATACGGCTTAAAAATTATGAGTTTGGGATTCCTTTTGTTTCTAGTGACTTGACTATTTCAATTTCTAGGCTATGTCCAAGTCATATTTGAATAGTTGTATATGTATTAATATGAAAAACAGTGACCAAAGTTGATTAACATTGGATTTAGCAAAAACAAATTCCTGCTATGAAGAAGAAATAAAGAGAGGCAGGTACTTCTCAACTGAATAGTTTATTGAAATACCAAAAAACAGATGACAAGCAGTATTTATTGTATTGCTGTCACTTTTATTGCAATAAAACATAAATCTCTTTTCCTGGAAACATAAGGGGAAGTGTAATTTAGTAAAGAAAAAATTTGCAAATTGTTCTATTGATCTCTATGAAGTAAAAGATAATCAATTCATAGTAACTCACTAAGGAACAATGAATGCCTTTCAGTCTAAGTTGAATATAGAGGCGAAAATGAGAGGACAGAAAAACAACAAAAAGAGAAGACTTGTTAAATCATCATCCTTCAATTAATTTCCACAACAAAGGATTATTTAGAACACTGGCAAAAGCAGGGCCAAGGCAGTCAGGATGGAATTGATTTGCTTACGGCTTGGATTGGTTGGTGTATTATGTAAGGAATATTCTATAGTCATAGTTAGCTTATTTTTTATTTTAAAGTATTACTTCATATCCACAGTGTATTTAGTACATTAAAGTAATAAGATGATCCCTTGGAGAATATAATCACATTTCTATTAAACTCTATCTATTTTCATCAAGCACAATACAGTTAGGCTCCATCTCTAGTGTTAAGACAACAAAATAACATGTATGCATTAACATTAAAGAACATTACACCGAAGTTTCTAAACCCATACTTTAGAAAGCTTCAAACTGATTAGAGAACACTGTTTTTACTTTACATAGTAAGAAGTTCCTATACTCTAATTTTGTTCACTTCCAAGGAGATTAAAGTTTTTGGATCCAAAGATCATCTAAACATTATCAAATAGCATTTGAATATGAAAAGTTAGCCAATGAATTTGAGCAGTAAACAAAGCAAAACTGTTTGCGTCCTGGAAAACAGTCCGGTCCTCTATACAATATATCTCTAAGATGACCCCTCAATTCTCTATATAGCTTTAACTTGGCATAGAAAGTCATTTTATGCTCCCATGGTCTTTACATAGTCATAACCTTTTATTTTCCAAAATTAGATAATAGAAGAGTTAAAATACAGCTAAGTAGGTCAAGCCACTTTTTAAGATTCAGAAATGCTAAATATTTACCATATCTTAAGTCTTCGAAATGTTCAGCTTCATGCTAATATTTGCCATTAACTTTGTAAAACTTTTGAACTCTCAACTGGGCAAAACATATTCCAAAAGATGCATTACATGATTTCAGAAATCTACTTTAAATTCTCTAATATCACACATTGCTTTTCAATGATTTAACTGGGATAACATAAAATTTCTTAAAGGATATTAATATAAGGAGGATAAATGATATGCTAAACAATTAGACTGTAGTATTAAAAACAAATATATTTGTAGTCTTCATAGACAAATTATTCAGGAATTTTTGAATCTAGATGCTGGATATACATGGGTAATGCTTTAAAGTCTTTCGTGCCACTGAATAAACGTAGGGGATTTTACAGATGGAAGTCTGAGCTTAGAGTTCGGGTGCACTGTTTTCTCTAGTGACTTGATTGTGAATGTGATCGTGACTATGTAAAGGCCAGTAGATATATGCTAACAGGACTTAGTTCTAACAAGAGTTCTTACTAAGGAGGAACTACTAATAAACCCTGCAGTGTGAGCAAGGAACAGTCATTTAAACCATGAAGAAAACTAAAATGCCACGTGCACATAAATAAATAATCTGGTTAACTTAGATTATAAAGCCAACTGCTCAAAACAGACTTTGGACAGCAAAATTAAAGGGAACTTTTATTTCAACACCTTTGTAAGTGCTCAGCTTCCAACAGAATGCAGATGTCTAGGCTGATGATAAAAGCACAGGTAACCCTATTTCAATTCATCTCTACTGGAAATTAAATGAGGTTTTTCTTTGCACTGAAATGGGAAAAAACTTTTTTTCAACACGTTGTGTTAGTTGCTTTAATTGGACAATTCCAAAAGAAAGAGCTGCAAGAAATCATCAAGATATTTAGGTAACAAAGGGTATCCTTATATGGTAATCAGAGAACTTTTGCTTTAGTAGAGAAGACATTATTATAGTCAAAATAGTCTGGGTAGTACTGCATAGAACTCTCAGCTGCTTACTTAGCAGAACTGAGTTTATTTTTGTTTACTCAAATGACTATCAAAACCACGATTAACAAAAGTTGTTATGTAAATTAATGATATCCAGTACAACCAATATGGTACTAGATAAAAATAACTCAGTAAGTGAAAACTCTAGAAAACATCCAGTAGTACTCCCCACATTAACTGGCATTAAAATCTTTCTCAGTTAGGAATCACTTTTCTGAATTATGTTATCCAAATGTTCAAAAAATACTGTTATGATGGTGTTATCCCCTAAGATACATTTTACTATTGCTTTCCTATTTTCCACACTTTCATGCCTTTTATAGTTTGCTAAGGTTTACTTGTTCAAAACTTAATTCCTTTTGCACATATATTCTATTTTGCCAAGTTTTTTTAAGTATTAGAAAAATGTTCATATGAATACCTGCTCATCCCACAGACAGAAATTAAGATCACAATTTCTAGGCCTAGAATTTCATGTATATGGTGAGAGGACAGTATAAAAAGGTTTTATAACCTATCTTAGGACCCTGCTATACAATCAGGAAGAGAAAACAGCAGCTATTACTATCTTCTTTTTCTTAATTAATTTATTTATTATACTGTAAGTTCTGGGGTACATGTGTAGATTGTGCAGGTTACATAGGTATACATATGCCATGGTAGTGGTTTGCTGAATCCATCCCCCTGTCATCTATATTAGGTACTTCTCCTAATGCTATCCCTCCCCAATCCCCCACCCCCACTATTCCTCCCCTAGCCCCCAATATGTGATGTTCCCCACCCTGTGTCCATGTGTTCTTATTGTTCAACACCCACTTATGAGTGAGAACATGCGGTATTTGATTTTGTTCTTGTGTCAGTTTGCTAAGAATGACGGTTTCCAGTTTCATTCATGTCCCTGCAAAGGACATGAACTCATTTTTTATGGCAGCATAGTATTCCATGGTGTATATGTGCCACATTTTCTTTATCCGGTCTATCACTGACGGGCATTTGGGTTAGTTCCAAGTCTTTGCTATTGTGAACAGTGCTGCAGTAAACACGTGTGCATGCATCTTTATAACAGAATGATTTATAATCCTTTGGGTATATACACAGTAATGGTATTGCTGGGTCAAATGGTATTTCTATTTCTAGATCCTTGCAGAATTGCCACACTATCTTCCACAATGGTTGAACTAATTTACACTCCCACCACAGTGTAAAAGTGTTCCTGTTTCTCCACATCCTCTCCTGGATCTGTTGTCTCCTCATTTTTTAATGATTGCCATTCTGACTGGCATGAAATAGTATCTCAGCGTGGTTTTGACCTGCATTTCTCTAATGACCAGTGGTGATGAGCTTTTTTTCATGTTTGTTGGCTGCATAAATATCTTCTTTAAGAGATTAAAGTTAACCATGTGTATGTAAAATGATTACTGACATCTTGTTTTAGTGTATTAGTAAAACTTTGCATTGTTTCCAAAATTTATTTAGCAAAAAGAAAAACCCCTCTGTGGAGAACAGTTAAGAGTCTCACTTAGATTTTAAATTATCTATTGGAATTTTGTGAACTAATTTTTACTTGTCAAATTGCTTTTTCAGTCTTTTAATTCTAAGAGAATTACACAGTATTTTGCATTGGTTGGATGCATTACAGCTAGCTAATGAAATCAGAAGCTGGTAATTAAGTTTAATGAGTAAAATAGACTTCTTATGACAAATATGTTTATAATTTAGGTATAAAAACTCAATCATTTAGAACCAACACTTGGCTGAGTGCAGTGGCTCATATCTATACTCCCAGGACTTGGAGAGGCCAAAGCAGGAGGATCACTTGAGGCCAGGTGTTCAAAACCAGCCTGATCAACATAGCCAGAACTCCAACTCTTAAAAAAATATATATCAACCAGGTGTGATGGTATCAGCCTGTAATTCGCACTACTCAGAGGCTAAGCTGGAAGGATTACTTGAGCTCAGGAGTTTGAGACTGCAGTGAGCCATGACCAGGCTACTGCACTCCAGCCTGGGCAACAGAGCAAGACTCTGTCTCAAAAAAAAAAGAAAAGAAAAGAAAATTAAATAAAACCAATATTCTATCAAAGTTAGTCCCTTCTAACAAATGTTTACAGTTTTAGGATTACCAAAGTCATTCAAACTATTACAGGAAACATTTAATATGCCCCTGCTAGGTAACTACATTTAGTGAAAAGTTTGATTTAATAATGATATTCATGGCCAGAGTAAGTACTGATTTAACTTAAATTTTACTCTAACTTATGTGGACACTAATATTCTTTCTTTTCTAAACAATAGCTGTCTAATAACTTTACCAGAATGTGTTGTTCACTTAGCACACAGTCCTTTCCATCAAGTGTCATTAATATTAATGCTTTGTGATATCAACTCTAATTTTAATTAAATCTGACTCTAAGATGTTTGAACTTATTTGGCCAGAATTTGAGGTAACATAATATCAGATTTTTACTAATATTTTAGGAATATAGATTCAACCTTACACTCACTCTTAAATTTATGGAGCATATTTATATAATATAGAGAAAGGCAAAAAATATACCTAGTAACTATGAAGTTCTTTCCATAGAAATGTAAGTCCTGCATCTACTGGTTCTGATCAAACAACAAATTACTCTGGTACTGTGACTTCATGCTCCAAAAGAAAATACAGTTAAAGGACATGGAGGACTAAAAGCAAATTCAACAAGGAATATCTCTGAAAACAGGAAAAGAAAAAATAAAGAACCCAAAGTGGGCTTAGAAGGACACAAATTTCAAAAATAAAACCAAGGAAAATGCATGGAGGGAGACGTATTCAGCAACAGGTACAAAAAGGGTGACAGAACCTAAATATATTCCAGAAAAGCTCATCTAAATCAGTCTCAGTGTTGGAATCGAGTTGACCTTTGGGTGACTCCAGGGTTTTTATTTACTCTGAGGCTTTGGACCCAGAACTCCCAGAGTAACAGAGAATGTATAATTTATTCTAAATAATAGCTCTTCAGTTATTGAAAGATAGAACTATCAATCCTTCAGTAAGTCTTGACATTTATAACACACATCATTCGTTCTTTCCTAACACTTCAAATGACAGAGATCCTTGGTCTTTCACTTGGGCCTTCACTATTACAGTCATTTCATTTAATGTCATTTTTTTTTTTGTCTTTTTGTTTAATAGGGTCGAAAATAAACCCAACACTACAAATTTTGATGAGAAGAGGAGAGAACACATTGGTGCCAACCGACTTGAGTGTAATTTTTTAATTACTGTATTTCAAATAATAACACCTTATATTTTCTGTGGGCTAAATCAAGCTATTCATTTGCCTTTAGGTCTCAGAGCACACTGATTGCCTTAATTAAGTCTCTAGTTGTTTTGTGTATATAGCATTTGTGTATTTAAATAGCTGGCAAATTCTTTGAGGACTTTAACATATCCAATGTCTAAGGCATATTTTACGTACCCCGTAAGACGTTTTCTAATAGGTGACCAAAAGATCACTGAGAAATTTAAAGCTAAATTGAACACACACACATGCAAACTTGGTATTAACTTAGTATATCACTCACTCCCTTCAATAAATATGTAACATGTGAATAATATCTTTTTCAACTCGTATGTTCACTCTGCTCCATGATTTCTTCAAACTTTAGTAAAATACAAAATAAAACGTAATTTAATAAGCATTCTAGTACTGTCACAAACAAAAGAACTTCTTTACTCAGCATTTATACTTTCTTTCAAATGCATGTTGTTGACATTTTTTAAGAATTATGACCCTTATGATTCGATTATTCATTTGGAGTTTAAAAATAACTGATATGAAGATGATTTATCACCTTAATGTCATACAAATGACTATTGTGAATGGAAAAGAACAAAGCTGAATACAGCTTGAAATAAAAATTGTAGCTCTGAATTCAGGACCAGGATTAGAATATTGGAATTCATTACTTTAGTTTTGATGTTGGTTTACATTACATAAAGAAATTAAAAGTAAACTAAAGAACTTTCCAAAAAAAGTTCTGGTTAAAAATAATTTGCTTAAATCATCTGAGATTATAGTAGCTACATAAATACATAAGAACAATTACAAGTTTTGGCAGCATAAAATCTTGTAGTTGAACCTCACTTTCATTCTTACTAGCCATATAAACTGTGGCAGGTTACTTTACTCCCTATCAGAATGCAACTGACATCCTTGAGTATAAATGCTATCTTTAAGAAGATTAAGATAAGAACTTCTTCAGCTTTTGTTTTAAAGTTTTAATCTTTCAACTGTTTGGGTAGTCTTATTGACTTTAACCATTTAATTTCCATCTGTAAGTTGATGACTTCTAAGTCAGTGTCTTCTACCAAGTGTTTCCTCTTACATTTCATAAGGTTGTATCTAACTGCTTCTTGAGACTTCTGTATGTGCATAGGCAATTCAAATTCAGCATTCCCAATTTGAACTCACAATATATTTCCCTTAATTTGCTTCTCTTCCTGGATCCTACCTCGTTGTATCATTGACTCACTCCATTAATTATAATACCTCTTGTTGGCATCCCCACAGCAATTTTTGTTCTTTACTGTATTGCAAGAGTAATTGTTCTTGGTAATTTAATCTTGTCATTCTTTTGTTTAAACACTTAAGTGAATCCTGATAACTTACAATTTAAAATTCAAATTCCATACTATCATCCAGGACCTCCATGCAGTAAACCTCTCTCTAGTTGCAGCCTCATTACCCATTGACTCACTCTTTTTGCTCACACTAAATTGTAGTTCTCCAAATGTATCACTATTTTCAACCACTCTGCCTTTCTCCATGCTTCCCTATTCATTTATACTTTCCCTTCCTCTCCAACTAATTATCTCTTAAAGTTCAAATGCCATCTCCTGAAGAAATAAACTAAATGTTCTCTAATTTCTTTTCCTCCCCTCCTCTGATTTATATGGAATAAAAACTGAATAAAATCATATTGCTGCATGTCCAGATTTTTTAGTTATCTTTGCATGTGTCTACATTCCCTTATTTCTCCTAATGGTATAAAAAATACTCAGTGTAGATCTCAAGAACAAAGGAATGAATAAATGACATCTGAGCTAGCCCTTAAAAGATAGGCAACATACTGACTTGTGCAAATGGCAGAAAGACTGTCAGGCAATTGCATAGCCTGAGCAGAGGCATGAGGAAGCAATCGAGGAACACATACAAATCAATGTAAAACTGGTCAAAATGAAGATAGTTTGGACAACATGGTGCAATGGCTACTACTGGCCTTATTCTCTTTGGGCACTTGGAATTATCAGGAGAGCCTATCCAATCCAGGTAATCCCTCTTTATTTTGGCACTTTATATAGATAACAAATGGTTTTTTTGAAAATGACTGAATTCATGTCAAATAATAAGTACTATATAAAGTAAACAAAAGTACATGGGCAGGCACGGTGGCTCACACCCGTAATCCCAGCACTTTGGGAAGCCAAGGCAGGCAGATTTTTTGATCCCATGAGTTTGATTCCAGCCTGGGCAACATGGAGAAACCCTGTTTCTGCACACAAAAAAATACAAAAAATTAGCCTACATGGTAGCAAGTGACTGTAGTTCCAGCTACTCAGGAGACTGGAGTGGGAGGGGCAATTGAGCCCAGGAGCTCTAGGCTGCACTGAGACATTATCAGGCCACTGCACTCCAACCTAGCTAACTCAGCGAGACACTGTCTCACAAATAAAAAATATTACTTCATGCATAATATAGTATACAGAATCATGTTCTGCATATTTCCAATTTCCACTTAATCAGGTATTTATAAAAGCCTTATTAATAACAATAGCAAAGAGAACAGTCTCTGCCCTGGGCTTCAGTGCTCTCACATTGTCCTCAAGTCACACCATTCAGAACTATGTGTCTTCATTGTTGTATTGCAGGCTTTCTTCAGTCTCTGCTTCAAGGCCACCTTCAGTAGATTTATTTTAATCAAATTGATTATTATGCTAGTTTCTTCTTGTGTGTTATGTGCTATAAAATGTCTGGCCTGCAGTACTGAGGATTGCGGACTTGCTTCTTTCTATTTGGGGGGACCTGAATTTTCCTGTCTCTAATCTTAGGACATTGTGTTCTCCAGCCATCTGTTTCTGGGTTCTGCCTACACAGCCGAGATGGGGGAAAAAAGTTTTATATCCTACTTCTTTTGTTGGGAAGAGTAACTTCCAGATTGAGTGTGAACTAACAGCAGAACTCCCACCACACAGGAATAGGGAGGTCGTGACATTTCAGGTATGACACCAGTGACACCCACTCCCAAATCCAGGAACTCAGTTTATATCCAATAGATAACATATCCAGTGTCACAAAACCTCACAGGGATCACTTTGTGACAGGAAAATAGAATTTTTGATGCTACTAAATTTGGAAAGTCGGGTGAAAGAAAGATCTTGGAATTTAAATAAACGGCTGTATAATGAATAATGAAACAAAGGTAATTTTCATGGGAATAACAGCAAAACTGTAATACTTCTCACAAGTAGAGGGTAAGATAGTGTTTTCTCTTTTACATTGAGAACTTAAGTGGGATGTAATGAATATATTATGTCCTCCAAAATTCTAAATAAATTTATTTAGCACTGGTCAAAATTTTCCATTAAAAGATGTGACCTTTCTTCATAATGAAAGTATTTTTTCAAGTTTTTTAATACTGAAAGTAAATTGCTCCTGAGTACCCATGCAATTACGCAAGACTGGTGTCCACAGTTGTTATTGCTAAAGGACAACCATACCTGCTGAAAGCATAAAAATTGGTTTCTATTTACCCTTAGAAATTGAAAATTCTTAGTGGCATGTGTTATGTTTGATAACAAATGTTACTTGGCAGGATAAAGTAGTGACTTTCAATCAACATCAAAAAGGCACGTTGGACTATATCAGAGAAAATGTTATTTTGAGACACTGAAAATGTGGTATAGATAAAAGATCTGAGTTTATTTAAATTAACTTTATTCAAATGCGAGCTTTTCAGACAGATTTTATAACTGTAATTTTAATATATGATATTTAGCATTTAACTATAGGATATTCACTGAAATATTTGGCTATCATGGAATTTATCATTCTTTTCTATAACTAGGTTATCCAAGTGGTATAGAATTCCCATTTCAAAGGTAAAGGAAAATGGCAATTAGATATTAAAATTGTAAAGCATTAAATAAATCATATATATAAATGGTACTCGGTATTTTTAAATATTCACTTGTCTTGTTCATATTGGTTATTTTCTCATTAATATTTTTCAGCAATGTTGATACATTCTCATAAATGTATAAAGCGCTACATAGATATGACTAGTCCCTGTTAATAGCTGCCTCCTTTCTATTTTGTGTATATAAAATTATGTTGTCTCAATATTTCAATGTTGTGGATAACAAACCTCATGAGAGGTTTATACAAGAATGATTTCTATAGATATTTTCCTTTAAAAATAACAATGTGCAGAAATAAATTTTAAATTCAGTCATGGGATTTTATAGGCTTAGTATCAGATAATATTTGCTCTCATTTATGATTTGATAAAAAAATAAAATGCCATGGAATATACCAATATTTCAATATGAATGCAGTTTTCTGACACTGGAGGAGACACTATGTCATGCCAACCATATCTACCCTTTAGGGCTGAAGCATTCATCCCACAGAAAAAGACTTCTGCCTTCTGTTAGCCACAGATGAGTTATTGAGGAATAGCTCTCTGCAAAAGGGAGATGCCACAGTCAAGATTAATTGCTTTCCCCAGGGACAGCCAACATCCAATACTGTTGATGTGGGGAGAAAGAGTCAACATCCTTGTCACAAATTTTGAATACCTTTGGACCATTTGTGCATCAGAGCTCCACTGGAGATAGATGAGTCCTCTGTGGAAACTGTATCAATTTCAAATTCTCCCTCTGCTTACACTTGCTTTGCTCATTCTCCTACAGGTACTGTTCCTGAGAGTACTCTCCAGTGTACCAACTGCATGTAAATTCTATCTCAGGATAGATAGAACTTTATCTCAGTATAAATATAATTTACCTTGGGAAAATGACCTATAAAAATTGGTGTTAGAGTGCTAGCAGGAACCAGGCACAAATAAGATTTTGGAGCCATAACACTCACTCTAACGCTACTACCTAATTACTGGTGTGAAATGAAGCAATGATAGACCATGGCACGTGGCTTTCCCTGCTAGAGAACTGTGAGAAGATATTAATGGAAGGGAATGGCCTTGTGGGTATGGTAGACCAGCTGCTTGACAACTTCAGGGAAGTAGCAATTATGATGACAATAAAATCAAATGGCTCTTGGTGGGTGCCATTGATGCATTAAAGAAAAAAATTACCAATAGGAAGATGGAGGGTGATTCATTACTAACTGAAGACAAAGTATGAAAGCTAGAACACCTCTCTGGTAAAATAGAAAGAGAATCTTATATCCTTGAGGCAGTAAATTCTGAGGACCAGATCCAGGACTTCAAAAGATAGAAAGGCTTCCAGGAAGACTTAATTCTCAATTCTACCAAGTCTACTCTGCCAAGGTCACATCCATGATGGGGCATGAGTGAGAACTGAAGATTAAGATTGGAAAATCTGTGTCTGCAAACTAAAATTCCCAGAAGACCCAGAACACTCTGGCCCTGCAAAAGTGGTTCACAGCCTTTTGTTAATAGCTAGTGTCCTTCCACTCACCTGAACATAGAGTTAGAATTTATAGATGTGGGAGCAAGCTCCATGACTCAGTATTTAAAATCCTAACAAGGACCCTAGGACATAGGTGGTAACATTCTAGCAGAATAACTCTAAGAGCAAAGATAAAGCAAATGGCCCACACGAAGTGAAGTAAAAATGACAAAAATGTCATAAAAAGTGTTGGAGGAAGAGTTTGAATGGCTCAGAGAAGTGAATATGCTACATAAGTGTAGCTATGCTACATAAACTCAGAAAATTCATCAGATTACTGTGCTTAACAGAGTGGGCTTCGAAAACCTGTTTACTAAAGAGGTAAGAAATTTGTTTGTGATAATATTATTTTAAAAGCTCAGTGGTGGCTGTCTTCTGTAGAGCAGGCATAATAGGAGCTGCTGTTTCAGAAATGGGTTCCCTAATGGCCATGGGGATGGTATAATCCCAAAATAATAGAGGCCATATGGTATTATTTAACCATCAAAGGCAAAGTTGAAGCAATTATCCCAATGAGAATAAGGCTAGACTAGTTATAAGGGTGGCCTTACTTATAAAGAGCCTTGGAAATTGTGAAAGTAACACAGCATCTCTAAGGACAGAATAGGGTATTGTTCAACCAAATACAAAGAAATTAAGGCTGATTGATCAGGAGGTTGAGTGAAGCTGCCTCAGTAAAACTCACCTTTCAGAGTGTCCAGACATGAGCCAGTTTCAGATCTGAAACCCTTTGAAGACAGACTAGGTCCACAGGAGGGATCCTGCCTTACTGCAATAGGGCTGTATAGAAAACTTCCTCTGGCATCTTCTCAAAGTGATCTAAAGACATTTACCGATATTTTATGACTCCTGAACACTGTGTCTGAGGTGACTTTAAAGTATGAACATGTCCATCCTCTTTAGAATATAGAGGCAGTGTAATTGAGACTTGGAAAAAGTATGAACATGTCCAACCTCTTCAGAATATAGAGGCAATGTAATTGAGACTTGGAAATAACATTCCAATGCATTTACTGGGTTTCACAAAAGGCTGCAAGGTTTGAAAAGACCCAGAGAAGAAAGAATTCAGCTTGAGAGCAGGTCCAGGTTTCAGCATAAGTATCCCTGTCTCTTAGGCCACATAACCCAGCAGACTCTATGGTAAATGTGTTGGGAAAAAGATGCAATGAGAAAAATTCTACAGGAGGAAAATAACAAAATAGCTTTATTGGGTTCTTGATCAGGGCCATGACATCTGCAGCAGAGAAATATTATTTGAAAAGTAGTCTATATTGTCCTTCTGGGCCTTGGTAGAGATAGAATACCTGATGCATTGAATATCCATGCAGACAGCATGCCCCATCATGAGCTGCTTGTGTTTCATCCTAATATAGAGCAGACTGGACCTAACAACAATCCCTTATAAGATGAAAATGGAATATGTGGATCTGGCATGAGCAAGTAAAAAGAACACAAGATTCTGTTAACAAACAGGTGGAACAGATTTGAGTACCTCTCTGGGCTCACAGTTATGGTTATCTGTTGGGGAGAATCACTTGGGTTATAAATGCATCATCTCAGTATGTAAGATTAAGAGAAAAATAACTGCTACTATAAGTGAGTGGCCATGAAAGTCAGCCATAGGGGAAAATCCTTGAATTGGTTCGAATTTGTATAGTAGGCCATCCATATTGCCTTGCGGAAAGTGGTCTGAACTAAGAATATATATAGTCTCATGGCAGTGATGAATGATTTGACTGTTGGGCCATAGACATGAAAAGAGAAAGACTGGAATGCTAGGAGATCTGGGAAAAAGGAATGTAGATAGGTCTTTGGGAATTTTTTTTTTAGATCTTTCTATTGTATATTGACACCCATGCAAGAACATCCACCACAGAAGTGGCACTAATAACAGAAATCAGAGCAACTCTGCCATTTGACATCAGCCAGCCTCTGTCATTGGCCATTTCAGTGCTCTGGGCTCAAGAACAGAGTAGTTTTGAGGACTATATGGAGCATATATTCGAAGGAGTACATGGAGCAAATAGCTGATTTAGCTAAGGCTGATTTAGCTACTAACAGTAATGAATGTCCAAGTTTTCTGCAAAAGAATACACTGGGCTTCCAAAAAATAGTGAAGTGACAGTAAATGTTTAACAACTGGCTATCCAGGAAAAAGAGCCCTGATTTGTGGCATTAATGCATCAAGCATGATGAATTTCAAATTACTAACCTGACATCATTGAAGGCAAAACTGTGAAGAAATGCAAAAGTTAGATTGTAAGAAACAAATCAAGACAGCTCTAGCATACCACTACCTATATAACACCATCCCTTCAGGAAATCAAATAGGAACTTTAAGGCAAGTTGATTACATCATACCTTTACCATCAGGGAAAGGACAGTGAATCCTCTCCATGATGGCAAGGGTATAATGTAATCAATGTATATTCCAGAAATAATGCTTCTCCAACCCAAAGGGCTTCAGTGAATGCCACTATCTAAGGATTAATAGAATGGTTAATTCTCTGGTATGGGATTCTGTGTAACATCACATTGGATGAAGAGAGCTTTTCCCTAGCAAAGGTAATGTGGCTGTGGGAATATAACCACAGGATACAGTGGTACAGTGGTTCTACCACACTTCTTTCCTTATCACCCACTGTACTATAATATAATAGTATAATATAATAATATAATAGCAAAAATGTTGGCCAGCTAGAACAATTGAGTAACCTTTTGAAGGTGCAGCTAGCTGCTTGGAAATAATCATCTTGACAGTGGAAGGTATCAGCATCCAGTACTTGGAATATGTCAAATCAATGACGGTTATATATCCTTAATAGGTTGAATACATGGAACCAAAACTGTAGCTATAACAGAGATCTGGCTTTAAAGAGCTCTGATTTTCTGTTTGGGAAATTATTGCTTCTATTTCCTAAAGTTCTAGGTTCTACAGCTCTAGATGTCTTCTTCTTATATAAAATAAACACTTCTACACAGGGCACTCAGCAAGAGCCTCATCGAATTGCAAGCTCTCATGTCCCAGCTGCAGGGATTATTGCCTACCGAGAACTAACAACCAAATTCCCCTTTGAATAATGTTGTTGCCTTACCCTCTTCCCAGGGGCAGCCTGCATGAACCGTCCTGATAACCATATCTCAGTTTGAGACACATTCCAAGGGCCATCTCAGATTCAGAGTTTCATTTGTGTAAAATGAGGCCTCTCCTCCAACTGCATTCCAGTTCAGTTTCTCTCGTGCCCAAACCTGTTTTCCTCACAGACGCTGGTCCCAAGAGCACTTCTTAACAAACCTCCTGTTTGAGAATGTCCACTTTAGCATCTGCTTCCAGGAAAACCCAAACTGTAATAGATACCACTTCAATCTTATCTTCAGAAATTTGTAACAAATCCTCTACCCTCTATTTCTGTCTGCTTCTTACCAAAGCTCTAAAGTTTTATTTTCTCATCCTTACTTGCTCTTACATTTTTTTTTAATGCCAGAAGCAGTCTTCATGCAATCTGGCATTCAATTTTCATAGTATATTTATATGTGCTAAAAACAACCATTTTATCAGGAGCAAATATCCAGCTCTAAATTAAATTACCTCATTCCGTTGCCACCTCACCATAGATAGAACACAGCCTGACTTCTCTGTAGATATGAGTATTACAAAAGACACGGCTTTAGAAGCAGAACAACTATAAAACTCCTGTTCAATTTAAAACAAAACCATGCACCTTTCAGCCAAGTCCCACTTGTCATCTATTGGTCTATAATTGCCTCACTATAAATAGCAGTTTTCTTTTTCTTCTAAAATTGCTTCAAAGACTAATGCACACGAATTCATGTACTTTTAACAAATGAATAGGTGGCAAAGCCTTCTTTCCTTACCAATTGTGAAAGGGGCTTTTGTAGATTATAAAGACAATTTGGCTTTTTATTACTGAGACATCTGTGTGTCTGACAAATCATTAAATCTTTGTGTACCTTTAGAACTTTCTGATAAATATATTCACTTTTCAAATCCATTCAGTATATAAGCACTGCTAAAATAAATAGGGTGTTAAAATAAAACTTTTAAGTAGGCCCTTATATAGCTGAGATAAACAGTACTGCCATATAGAATTTTTCTTGTTAAATTGGCCTTTATTTCTCAAATCTCCTACTTTTCTTTCTTCGAATTGTCTAGCAACATGAAAATCCACAGATCTCAGGTGGTAGTTTAGATTTTTCTTCTATTTTTCCCCTGTTTTCAAAAACTTTGCTTCCAGATTAAAGAAGCAATGTTCTGGCTGATTCCTAAACAGTGTATTTTAAAGCAATTTGGAAAACCTGAAATGGGTAACAGGATAAATTTGTCTGCATATATGTTGAAGTTTATGGATAAGATACTATAGTCAAGGAATCCAAGGTTTTTCTTGACACATCAATATGTAACGTTAGAGCAAGATTTAGCAGCAAAGTATCAATTTCACTATAAATGGTGCATCACAATATCAATATATTGAATCAATCTCTATTCCTGTAACTCACCTTTCTTCCACTTATCCTTAGGCTCTCAACTCTAATAATCAGCAAGTACTGAAATCTGATAAATTATAGTATTCATCTTACATTTTTCCTCCAGTACTGTAGATATTAGTCTCACCACAGATGTAATTGACATGTCATTTTTAAAAAGACATGAAAATAACTTTACTGTATAGTAGATATATATTTCAATCAGCCTTAATATAAAATTAACATCTGAAACATGCAAGGTTGAAGAGAGAAAACGTTCATTAAGCACGGAGAAAAACATTATAATTTGCAGTTCATGCCATTCAATTAAATGTACCATTTAATGTGTATGAAAGAAAATTAATTTTAGGAAAGTATGTATTACCTGTTTGCCTTTTAGTCTCTGCTCTTTCTTCCTATAGGTGCCATATTTCTCTTAGAACCTCAAACATACAGCACTGCACAACTGTTGTAGAAATCTTCCAAAAGGAAATCAATTATTGATTGAATTTACAATAAGTTACAACAATAAATCTGTATCAGCAGAAAGCCAAATCTACTTCCTCAACAAGTTCGAATAAGCACATCTACTGTATTAAGTGACTGTATTGAAAATGAAAGCATTTAAGAGGCTCACTAAATAATATGTAAAAATCTCTTTATAACTTTGGTAGAATTCTTTGGGAATTATAGGAGCTAGTTAGAAACCAGTCTTCAACAAGGTGAGTTTGAAGAAAAATTGTATACTTTCACAAGTTCAAATCACATAATCACATTCACATGAAATAAATATAGGTTGCTCATATTTTTTTTAAAAAATCAAATACTAGAAGGGGTATGTAATTCAAAATATATAGTTTTTGACATTAAAACTGCCTAACTTATAAAACTCAGAGTGTCTATTCAAGAGCCTTTGTCCATAGTCCCTGGAATCTAAGGCAGATTCAGTAAAGCTAGTAAAGCGATAAATAAACTGGCCCGAAGCATTTAAAAGTGAAAGCCAGGAGTTACAGAAAACTGAGCACTATAATAGCTTTCTTATAGTGCATGACAGTGGAAAGTGTCTTACACTCAAGAATCAGTATGGTTGACTAGGAAGAAATTTAAAGATCTGGTATATGGTTTTATGAGATTGAGGAATAAAACTATTTTATTTCATTCACCAAGTGAGCAAATTCCTTCTCTGCTTGCTCTGGTTACATCCTTTATAAATTGGTGATAACCTTATCTTCCCTTTGTAAATCAACAGATGACATGGGGGTTTACTGGCAAATTAAGGGGGGAAATATCTGTAAATAATTACAAAATAGTGTCATTGTCCTTAAGGGAATTTGATGTTTATATATCACTAAGGATAGGTGTAGCTGTTTTGAATCTACCAAAGCCTTATCAAGTAACCTGGGATTTTGTTATTGTTGCTTTTTTTCCTGCCTGTTTCTTCCTTTATATATTAGAATTCTGAACAAAAATTGAAAAGATTCTGACCAAAGAATTAGTCCTCAGCCTTACAGTTTATTTCCTTCCTAAACACCATACCAGAAAGACAGACATGTAGGAAGTACTTTAAATATAAGAACAACTGTTGATTCATTTATTTATCCACTAACACTTCCTTAATATCTGTCATGCATCAAGTCCCATTGGAGACATTGTAAATACAAAGATGGATGTAACTTCAACATAGTTTTCACGTGCTAAGATCTCATAACCCCTACCCTGGAGATTCCTAAGGAATTTGACTCTTTTGGACTCCTGGGGAATAATTATCATCAACCTCTCACTCAGAGCCACTCACTCTGGGTAGCATGAGCTTTAATAATAATGACAGATCTAGGACTGTACACCAGGAGGCAGCTACTAGCTTTTTATTAAAGTAGTATGTCCTGAAATCACAAGCTCACTTCTTAATCTCTGCCTCTTTCCTATTAAATCCCTTTGATCTCTCCACACTAGAATTCACTATAGTCTAGTTCCATAGTGAAGTATTTAAGTTTATATTCTGCAGCTGTATTATCTGTATTCAAATCTTCATTCTTTTACTAGCTATGTACATGTGGACAATTACTGAAGATCTCTATGCTTCATTTTTCTTATCTGAAAAATAGATATGTTAATAGTACCTAAGGTTTTGGAGAGAATTATATACACAAAACACATAGAATGGTAGAATGATATTTGTTTCATAGAAAGGACTAACAACTATTAACTATAGTAATAATAGTCACTATCATCATTACTCTATGCCACAGATACATTTAGAGTTAATTAGTAACAAATTGCTTAACACTGAAGAGTCTGTTCTCAAAAATCAAATTACCCAATTATGGAATATTCCATAAAACTTGTCTCTGTATTAAAATAAACCAAGAATGGATAAATTAAAATTATCTTTATAATAAATTAATCTTTCCTAGGATTTACAAACTGTTCTTGGAGCAAAGAGAAAAGTCATCTCCAGATCTCTCTTGTGAGCTGCCTTGTCCTCACCTAAATGCCAGCACAACCACCAACAATGCCTTTGCATATAAACTATACAGTTAAAACCTTCCCTCAGAAAACTGGTCCACCTCTGGCGTTTCGCCTTGGTAAAGGGTCACTTTAACCCAAAAAGTTACATGAGCCAGAAACCTTGCAGTCATCCTTGATCTATCCCTCTTAGAACTTCACTTTCCACATCTATTAAATCAATCATGGAGGGTACTGGGTATCTATTTTTGAGGAATCTCTGGATCCTATCTCTATCTTTCCAGTTTTACTCCCAGTGACCATGACCCTTTACTTAAATTACAGTAAGTTCAGCTGTCATAGCCATTTATATTCCTCCATTCTCTCCACAGCCAACAAAATAACCTATTAAAAATACAAAAGTGAGTATGTTTCTCCCCCTGATGAGAAAGATTTTCATGGCTTTTGAAGTTAAATCCAAAATTAGCATGAACTACAAAGTCCTCTGAAATTTGTCACTGCCAGATTGGATTTAACTCAGGCTACTGATTGTCTTTCTCACATTTCTCTCACAAACTGATTTTCTCAAATACTCCAGGCAACGGTGCTGCTTCTACGTCCATAATTGCTGTTTCTTCAGCGTGGAAAGCCCCATAATCATGTCTTGCCCACATATTTTTGCCATGCTAATACTTCTTTCATCTATCCACTCTGATCAATTTTTCAAAAAAAAAAAAAAAAAAAAAAGACTTTTTTGGGGGGTTGGCAGGAGTGACAGAGTCTCAGTCTGTTGCCAGGCTGGAGTACAGTGGCATGATCTTAGCTCACTGCAACCTCTGCCTCCAGAGTTCAAGCGATTCTCCTGTCTCAGCCTGCCAAGTAGCTGGAATTACAGGTGTGCACCCCCATACCTGTTGGCTTCACCATGTTGGCCAGGCTGGTCACGAACACCTGACCTCAAGTGATCTGCCCACCTTTGTCTCCCAAAGACAGACTAAGTTCTTTTACAAACTATCCTTCTCTTTTCTGACACATCACTAATTCAATTATGAATTGTATATTCATTGTTTAGTATATGTTTCCCCAACTATACCATAAGTTCCACAAGGGAAGGGGACTTGTATCTTTTATTCATAGCTGATTTCAACAGAACCTGGATTTTTTTTTTTTGATGCAGTAAGTTATTACATGAGTTAATATTAACACTCAGCACTGTGGTAAATGAAATAAGCCAGACATGGAAATAAAAGTACTGCATGACCTCATTGGAACACCAATGAAAGTTAAATGTATACTATTTACAAATGACTGTAAATTTTCATTTTACATTTTTCACTGTCATATTCCATCCTATGTATCTTTTATGTCAATAACATTCCACTCCACAATGTAACAAACTTGCATTCCACACCTCATGTGGAATCTTTAAAAAATTGAACAGAGAAAGAGCACGGAACAATGTTTACCAGGGATATGGAGCGGGAGGAAATGGGGAGAGGTACATAAAAGGGCACAAATTTGCAATTACATAGTGATATGGTTTGGCTGTGTCCTCACTCAAATCTCATCTTGAATTGTAGCTCCCATGATTCCTATATGTTGTGGGAAGGACCAGGTGGGAGGTAATCGAATTATGCGGGTGGGTTTTTTCCATGCTATTCTTCTAATAATGAGTAAGTCTCAAGAGATCCGATGGTTTTTATAAAGGGGAGTTTCCCTGCACAAGTTCACTTCTCTTTGCCTGCTGCCATCTATTTAAGACACGACTTGCTCCTCCTTGCCTTCTGTCATGATTGTGAGGCCTCCCCAGCCATGTGGAACTGTTAGTTCATTAAACCATTTTTCTGTATAAATTACCGAGTGTCTGGTATGTCTTTATTAGCAGCATGAAAATGGACTAATATACATCAGATGAACAAGTCTAGGGATCTAATGTACAGAAGAAAGACTATAGTTAATATTATTGTTTTGTATACTGAAAATTTGCTAAGAGAGTAAATTTTACTCTTAACAAAAAAAAAGAAAAAAGAATTATGTGAGATGTTTATTTGCTTATCTGTAGTAATTTCACTATGTATATGTATTAAAAAATGTATCAAAATAATCATGTGATATACCTTAAGTATAAACAAGAAAAAATAAAAGGGATAAAAGATTCAGAAGAATCACCATTGGCCAATTACAGGTTTGCAGAACATAGATTTTCTAAAATATAAAATCTTGGTTCTTGATTCCCCATTTATTTTCAAAATTAGGCAGAACCACCCCCACGTCTTAACTGTTTGATTGTTCCCTTATTAATAGCAAATTCTGGAATTCAGGTCTTAGTCCTGGAAATTTTCCCAGCTCTTCACAATAGAAAAACAATTAGTACCTTATTCACCTGCTAAAAAATTAACATCATATTTCATGCAAAAAAGGATGAGATAAAAAGTTACTTCCATCTGTAGGAGTAGCTCAATGATTTTGCCTGAAACAGAAGAAGTAAATAACACCTAGTTCCAAAGCCTTCAACAAACATAGAGTATGAAAAATCTAAAACCTTAAATTTTCTGAGGAAAATGTATCTTTTAACTAGAACGGAATGGAAATGTGAAAATATTTCTACCTTTATATGAGGGTGTAACCCTGTATTAATGAATTCTAATCAATAACATTTTGCTTTAAATTTGCCTGTACCAATGCATATTGCAGGATAAACCTCCTGTAAGAAATGATTAAGAAAAATTTTAGCCCATATTTCAATTATAAACTATTAAAAGCAAACTTATGACTGATAGACAAATTTCACTACAACTAAAATACATTACATAAAAACACCATTAATGAGTAAGACAGAAATTGTCCTTTCCTCTCTTCATTTTAGGAAAAACACTTCTGAATCTTTCACTTATATTTTTGGCACCTTCTTTTCACCCTTCTTGAAAGGTGCTCCGTTTTCGAAGTCTGGTTTAAATGTTTTTATTCTTTATACTGCTGAATTGGCAATCCTGTTATTATTGTTTACCAAAGATCTGCCTTTCCTCCCTTGGAAAAAACTATACTCTCCCACCCCTCACAAGTCAGTTTTGGACTTGTGACTTGCTTTGACAATGGAAATGTCAGCAGAAGTTTTATGTGTTACTAGCAGGCAAAAGCTGTAAGGGTTTATTCATGCTTCATCACATTATTTTTCCCTTGCATAATGATAAACAATGTTCCATATAAAAGTTTTTCAGGAAGGCTCTGCCCAAGAGATAAGAGCAGAGTCTAAACCCACTTAATAAATATGCAGCAAAATTGATAAATCAATCTCCGTTTCTGTAAATCACTGAGATTTGAAGGTTTGCTACTGTAGCATAACCACATCTTTTACTGATAGAGCTATCTTACTGTCCATCTCTCTGAGCTTGGCTTTATAATCTTGACTCTAGCTGCCATCTATATACTAATTATTTCCTCCTAAAAAATTTGCATCATCAGCAATGACCACCTAAACATGACATGCATTTTCCACATCCCTCATGAACAATTTCATCTGGGTACCATTCAGACAGTTTATAACCACCATTTTTTTCCCCCAAAATGTTATTCATATTCTTTTACTTCTATATTACTCATCTGTCAGAGTCTTCCTCACCTCTTCTCTCCCTCTCAACTCCACTCCATATCCAATGTTTGTTAAGTTTTATCAATTCTGTAGCCCAAATAGCTATTTAACCTATTTCATTTTCTTCAATTTCATTGCCAAAGTTCTGGTTTAGATCCTCATTGCTAATTTACAGGAATTTCAAAATAACCCACCACATTGTTTCTACATCTAATCTTGCACAATTCTGATTTATTCTCCAAATTATTTCCAGTATGTTCTTTCTGAAATTCAAAGCTAACTTTATCATGTCACAGCTTGAAATCTACCAATAGTATCACCAACCATTCTGGACAAGATCTTAGTATAGCAATCGGGATTCTTCATGCTCTTTCTCTACTTTTGCTCACAGATATACCACCATTTCACCTTCCAATTTGCAAAACCGCTTCTAATGACACCTCATATTCTGTAAAACCTCTGCTATTTTTTCTTATGTTTCTGTTTATCCATATTGCTGGGCTCCCAACAACTGCCCAACTAACTTTCTTCACAACTGTAAGCCAAAGCTACACCTCTGAGGACCACCAAATGCCATAAGCTGCTACAGAAAATACCTCTTAGCTCCCATCCAATTCATGTACATCATATGAAAAAAAAGAATATCACTTGAGCCCAGGAGTTTGAGACCAACCTAGGCAACATGGTGAAATCCCACCTCTAGAAAAAAGTACAAAGATTATCTGGGCATGGTGGTACACACCTGTTGTTCTAACTACTTGGCAGGGGTGGGATAGGAAAGACGCCTGAGCCCAGGGAGGCTGAGGCTCCTGTAAGCTGTGACTGCACCATTGCACTCAAGCCTGGGCAACAGAGTGAGACCCTACGTCCAAAAAAGAAAAAAAGTGCCACAATAGGAAGGTTCAGTTGGATAAGAATGTTTTTTTTTTTTAGATTGAATTTAGCACCGAGAAGGAATGAATACTATAGTAGCCAGTTTGCAGAAGGTTATGCAGTAAGTGGAAAGTGGGACATGACATTAAATAAAAACAACCCTCCTGAATAGAATAGATAAGTCAAAACAGTGCGAAGTAGTGGAGTAGCTAGAGGAGACATAGAAAGGAAGAATCTTCTCAGGATGGGATACCAGTAGAATTAGGAGAGATTGATTAGAGCTGCTAGAGGGGCATTATAGTCAAAATTAATTTTTTAAGTGGGTGGAGGTCTGAGACAGTGGAATGGTAGAAAGAAATAGAGTAGCTGAGAAGCTAATGCTTTGCCAGGAAAGGAGGAAATATAGGAGACAAATTTGGGCTTGGGCTTAAGCATGTGGAGTTCATCATCAGAGTAGAACTGGAAAGTAGAAATGTGCTACAGATTTGAAAACATTGGTGTGATAATAGATAAAAGATCACACTTGACCTTTTGTAAATCACATACATTGATTTCCTAAGAAAACGAGACCAAGAAACATCAAATTATTCTGAGGAGGATGAAGCACAAACTTTTATTTATCATGTCCCAACCTATTTCAAAACAGCATTTTGAATATGACTTTACCAACTATCCTTGACAAAAACATTTGACCACATAAAATAAATTTTCTGTCTTTAAAAATAGCAAATGATTTACAAAACCAAGTGGAGAGCTGCACAATATATAAGCTATGTAAATATATATAAAGAGACAAAGGGCCATAGTAAATTCTCAAAAGAAACAGGGAAGGAGAAAGCGAGAGGGAAGGAGGAATACACAAAAAGAGAGAGGATAAAGGGAGAATAAGGAAAAGAAATTCAGTCATATTTTCTTTTTTAAATTTGGAGATGTAGAATGATCTTTCCTCTCTAGGGTCATCTAATTCCTTTGAAATTAATTTTCCCTTGGCAAAATCAACGAAAAAATGTTGGGACTCCATTCCTAATTTGTAGGGACGTTTTGAAGATTCATTACATGTTGCTTATAAAGCAAATAGTCACCTTAGTGAAAGTTATTCTCTGTATAAATTATGAGTCTATACAGACATAAATAAAATTAAATGCTAGATATATTACTTTAAGGAAATATTATTTCTAAGACCTCAACATTATTTCCAATTAAACTATTTTTCCTAAAACCAGGTTTAAAGGTTCTGTAGATTTTTTTTGCCTAAGAAAATTGTAAAACTCTATGTTGTTGGCAGAGAGTGCCTCTCACCTTAGACTTTTAGCTTGGAGCAGCCTTTTGTTACAAATACTTAGGATTGGTATTACATAACATCTCTGAAACACTTTACTAAGTTTTTCTACACAATTTTGACTATCTTCTTAGAGGCGTAATATACATGGGTATGGATTGCTACATAGCCCATTGCCCTAGCAACACTTCTGCATATATGTTTTAAAAATGTGTGTTTACATCAAAAATGCATTCAATGTATGAACAAAGGAGTTCCACAATCGGGTGGCCAAACATTCTGATAGCATTTTTTTTCTGTTTAACTCACGGATATTAGAAAAATACAATGTGTCCATGACTTTATGAAAATATATATATACAAGAAAAACTACTTTTTTAATGCTCTGTTTAAGACACTTCAAACATTGCAAAAAGGCACTGCTTCTCATGTTTTAGCTTCTAGTTTTATGTCCATTTACAAGTTTAGTTTTTCTATTATTCATGCCGTCATCACTTTGCTTTTTCATTGTTACTAAGCCCTGGAAGCAGACCAGCAGCTTTGGACTTGAAGGAACCATCTGAGCAGTTACTAGTTGGCAGATAAGGGGAAGCACTTACACAGAGCTCTCTGTGACCTTTGTGAAATGCATCAGTAGCCTCCATCTAGACGGTAAGTGTCCACAACAAGAAAATAGGCCATTGCAATTGATGCTAAAAGTCTCAGAAGAAACTAACCCAAATGGAAGAGAGTTCACTGTCCTTCCTTTGTAATAAATTTCCTTTGTACATATAACTATGAATTTTTTATCTTCTGTAAAAATTCCAGTTCTGGCAATAATTAACATGGATAGAAACCAACTAGCTATTTTACGATGCTCACTACTATGGTTAGATCAACTAAGGAGAACATAATAAATTTCAGTAAGTCATTTTTTGGACATGGAATCAAGAAAAATAAAATTCTGCATTAGACAATGCAGAATGGTGGCGGGGGTTGGTGGGTAGTTAACACTTTGTATAAAGAAAGAAATAGAACTGGTCAGAAAATCATTCCAGATGCAGATTCTATCTGATAATTTTGTTGAAGAACTAAGTTCTGAAACTTGAGCTTCCTTTTATATTTTTATACTCAATTAAGACCCAACCATTACATTAGAAAGCAAATTATTTGGTACCCAAAGCAGTATTTTTTAAGCATCGATAGCTGGGGCTGAGGAAAATCTTAGGACTACATAGAGGATGGCAGAAAAACACCACACGTAACTATTTATGAATTTGGATACTGGAAACAAACGTCTGAACAGTTCATTAAAATAGGCAAAAATAACGGATTTTCTCATAGATCAATACCAAGTCAAAATAATTACTTAAATAATTTATATAAATTATCACAATACTGCATTTTATTTTCCACAGTTAGATACAATTCTTTGTAATACTTTCCATTTAGATGGCTTCTGAATTTTTACCTTTTTTCAAAGGTTTTTTTCTACCCAATTTAAAAGAATAGCTCCCCTCCATGGAGAGATTATACTTTATCATTTGCTTTATTTTCTTCATAGATGTTAAATTTATCTGAAATATTTTCTATGTATTTGTCATCTTGGCTTTTGTCTGCCTCTGATAATGTAAGCTTGATGAGAACAGAGACATCTGTCGTATTCATTCCTATAATATCCCTATATTCATCTGTCTTATTCAGCCCTTGAGAAAGGTCTGCCACATGGAAGATGCTCAGAGCTTTAATGAATATATGAACTAACAGTTGTTTACTTTGATACAAGTTTACCAAATTTTGGTTAAATGTTTAAAATGTATGCATTTCAGATATGTAGGTAAAACTTATTTTACATTCTCCTGAAAACATTTGAGTCACTAAAATAATCAAAAGAGAAAAATGCATAAATTTATCACTTTGCCACTCCAGTAAACTATTCCATGTTCATCTTTAAATGTGTTAGAGTTAACCTGTCTCTCTGAACAATCCATTCACTTTCGATATGTATGTGTGAATGTGGGGGAAATGTTTTTTTCAGGTACTGACACCATTTGGGAGGTTATCTTCTCCAATACTTAACGTTTTCCTTAAAAGTTACTGCAAATTTACTATGGTAAATACCACCCCAACACCACTGACCGGTACAGCATATAAGAGAAGAAAAACATTAGTATTGATGAAAACTGATCTCCTCAAAAGCTGGTGATGTAACAGCCTCAGGATGTGTGATACTGGTTTTTGTATGGAACTCGCTTTAATGAATTTCTTTTTTAAACGAGATTTAGCATCAGAAATCACTCTTAAGTTTTGTCAAATGGAATACTTTTTCTTTCATTTTGTCAGAAACGAAAGAAAAAGTACTTAGAATGCCATTTGTGTCAACTTAATATTTAAATTCTCAAACATAATCAGAAGTTTTACCTTCAGGAAAGCTTCTGGAAAAAGCTTGGGCTTTCTGTCCGACTGCTCACCTTTCCAGGAGGAAGAAAGACTCCAAAATGGAGCAGAAGGTAGAAATGCAGGCAGTAATTTAGTCAGCTGCTCTAAATGAGTCACAAAACACACACAGGTTGAAGGCATTACTGCCTTCGTGAGGCTGATTTCACAGAAGGTCCTAATCTCCTGCCTCCCACCACCTCAATTGTCCTCATCTGTGGACTGACGTTAGCATTTTTGCTCCTATTAGCTTTAGTCTCTGCTCCAAGTTGATAGCAGTAATAAATACATCTAGAGGAATTATGACCTTAATTTCACTGAGTAACCTTATTTATGAAAGAAGAAAGAATATACAAGAGAAACTTGGATGGGTTGCATGTATTATAAAGGGGCTAGTGCAGCTTGAAAGACCATTTGACACATTCACAATGTGTCAGCTTTTACTCTCTTTGCTTTCTCTAAAGCCAAGTAAATAAGAAAGTTCTAGGAATGCTTTTCACCTTTTTACTTGTTTTGTTCTCTACTATATGCAGGTCTGCCTAGAAATGTGATAGATTGTTGAGGCAGAGAGAGAGAATCAGGTTTAATCATAAACAGAACTTCAAAATAGTTGAATCTTTTCTTTAGCGCCTCTGACTTCCTCCTTGTGACTGAGAATACCCTCTTATTTTATTCGTCCTCCTTCTTCCCCCTATCTGCTCAACTCAAACCTCTACAGTCAGAAAGGATTCGAGGATCTGCCCTCTACAATACATCTTCCAGGGATGTATAAGGAGAAAATGGAATTTAACATTTTAGTATACATCATAAGCTAGGTGTTTATACATGCCATATTATATAATCATCAAAATAAATTCATGAATTAAGTGTTATACCATTGCACACATGAGAAAATTGAGGTTTTATAATCCGTTGTTACTCAGTTTCTGAGTTCTGGATCCAGATTCAGTTGCTGTTTCTTTCTAACCTTAAAACCTAGTTCTCTTCTATTTATTGCACTGCCTCTCCTCTGCCTCCTTATCCAGACTCTCAGTTGGTCAAGCAATTGCCTATGTTAACCTGTCTCTCTGAACAGCTACACATTCACTTTCGATATGTATGTGTGAATGTGGGGGAAATGTTTTTTCAGGTCTGACACCATTTGGGAGGTTATCTTCTCCAATGCTTAATATTATCCTAAAAAGTTACTGCAAATTTACTATGGTAAATACCACCCCAACACCGACTGGTACAGCATATAAGAGAAGAAAAACATTAGTGTTGATGAAAACGGATCACCTCAAAAGCTGGTGATGTAACAGCCTCAGGATGTGTGATACTGGTTTTTGTATGGAACTCGCTTTAGTGAATTTCTTTTTAAATGATATTTAGCATCAGAAATCACTCTTAAGTTTTGTCAAAGGGAAAACTGGGGTCATAAAGTCAAAATGAAAGAAAAAGTACTTAGAATGCCATTTGTGTCAACTTAATATTTAAATTCTCAAACATAATCAGAAGTTTTACCTTCAGGAAAGCTTCTGGAAAAAGCTTCGGCTTTCTGTCCGACTGCTCACCTTTCCAGGAGGAAGAAAGACTCCAAAATGGAGCAGAAGGTAGAAATGCAGGCAGTAATTTAGTCAGCTGCTCTAAATGAGTCACAAAACACACACAGGTTGAAGGCATTACTGCCTTCGTGAGGCTGATTTCACAGAAGGTCCTAATCTCCTGCCTCCCACCACCTCAATTGTCCTCATCTGTGGACTGATGTTAGCATTTTCGCTCCTATTAGCTTTAGTCTCTGCTCCAAGTTGATAGCAGTAATAAATACATCTGGAGGAATTATGACCTTAATTTCACTGAGTAACCTTATTTATGAAAGAAGAAAGAATATACAAGAGAAACTTGGATGGGTTGCATGTATTATAAAGGGGCTAGTGCAGCTTGAAAGACCATTTGACACATTCACAATGTGTCAGCTTTTACTCTCTTTGCTTTCTCTAAAGCCAAGTAAATAAGAAAGTTCTAGGAATGCTTTTCACCTTTTTACTTGTTTTGTTCTCTACTATATGCAGGTCTGCCTAGAAATGTGATAGATTGTTGAGGCAGAGAGAGAGAATCAGGTTTAATCATAAACAGAACTTCAAAATAGTTGAATCTTTTCTTTAGCGCCTCTGACTTCCTCCTTGTGACTGAAAATACCCTCTTATTTTATTCGTCCTCCTTCTTCCCCCTATCTGCTCAACTCAAACCTCTACAGTCAGAAAGGATTCGAGGATCTGCCCTCTACAATACATCTTCCAGGGATGTATAAGGAGAAAATGGAATTTAACATTTTAGTAGACAACATAAGCTAGGGGTTTTATACATGCCATATTATGTAATCATCAAAATAAATTCATGAATTAAGTGTTATACCATTGCACAGATAAGAAAACTGAGGTTTTATAATTCATTATTTGTTACTCAGTTTCCAAGTGATAGATCTGGATTCAGGTGCTGTTTTTTCTAACTGTAAAATCCGGTTCTTTTCCATGTATTACACTACCTCTCCTCTACCTCCTTATCCACTTATCTTCAGTTTGCCAAGCAACTGGATTAATTTAACTGGCTCTAGCAAAACCTGAATTATGAATCAAACTTATGCTCTCACTCCATGGAATACATATATTTACATTAGAGAAAACATCCTTAACTAATAAACGGTTTCCTAAGGTAAATCTTCTAGGCTATGTATTACTTTTCCAGAGGAGTAACTTTGAGGCTGAATGCCTCACTAGCTTGATTTAGCAGGTCATGGCTCTCAAATAGTCAAATATAGTTAGTATAAAATGACAACTAAGCACTGTACTACACAGCATTTTTGTTTCCCCCTTTGGTGATTGTTACTGGCAGGATTTGAAGCAGTTGCTATAACATTTTGGAGAACCTTGCTTGCTAGGGGGATTGGTTCCATTCTTAATAAATGTATTTGTCATGTTTCTAACTTTCTTTGTGAACTCTTCAGATGTTGTGGCTTCCAAAGTTTAAACTTAGATAACCCCAGTTTGGTGTTATTGTCACTGTATTTTCACATAGGATATCTAGAGAGTGAAGCAACATGAACTCCTAGCAACAACAGACTTTTCCAAATAAACTGCTTTAGTCAAATAACAGGGAGTAATAAATTAGCCTAACTTGTAGCTACTTTCTCATGTTCATATGGTGTTAATGCTAACATCTCACTGGGCAGTATGTCTAGAGCAAACAGCTTCATATAAATTATAATAGTATAAGAATAAAGGGTCAAGCTTCAAAGCCGACCTTTCTGAGTTTGAATCCCATTCTGTTAACTAGTAGCTTTGTGGACTAGATTAACTCAAGTAACTTCCTTTGCTTAGATTTTGACTGTAGGAGAAGGGAATAGTTACAGTGCCCACCTCATTACTCATATGATTAAATGGGAAATGCACATTACGTGCATAAAACAGTGTGTGACATATTGTTTTAACTATATATGAAATTGCCTTGTAATTCACATAGCACTTTCTGAGACACGTGACATTATTGTTTTGCATCACCTGAGGCAAGAGAGGACTCCTTGTCCCCTATTTTAGGATGAGAAATCAGGATTCATGTGAAGCCAATAGAAGAGCTGTGTGGTTGGTCCTGCATTCAATCTCTAAATGACAAAGTAGGTAATATACAAAGAAGGTAGTGCTCACCAATTGCATAAAGTGGTGTTACTGGCAGTGAATCTGTATGGGTTTGCAACAACCTCAATTCTTGCCTTCTCAGAGAAAATAATTCAACTAAGGGGGACTATGGCAGAGTGAAGGACTGAGGCAAGTTTTAGAACAGGAATGAAAGGAAGTAAAGTATACATGAAAGACGGTCAAGTGGGTGACTTGAGAGATTAAGTGCACAATTAGACGTTTTAATTTGGGTTTTATATACACTGGTATGTCTCTGGGGTCTTGCATTACTTCTCCCTTGATTATTCTTTTGAGATGGGCTGTCCAGATGTGCAGTGGCCTGCTAATGCTTGGGAGGCGGGCATACACAGTATGTTTACTGGAGTCTTTCACATGCTCATTTGAGGAGTTCTTTCCTTACCAGTCAAATGCTTCTAAGAAGGTCATATACCAGTTAAACTCTGACATTTTTCCTCTTAGTTTACGTGCTAGAGCCCATTCATCCAAATCCTAAGATCTTATTGGGAAGCTCCTGATCACTAGCTTCAGTTTTTTTCTGTCTGTTGGGAGACTGCCTTTCCCTGGTGCTGGCTGCAACCAATTATTACTTTACAACCACCTGACCATTACCTGATGGTGGCCTGACGTTCCTGGTGGGGGAGAGTGCTCTCTGTTGTCCTACTCATGTCTGTCTAACTATCTACTGTAACAGTGGAAAACTAGGAAAAATAGATGCTAGGCCACTGAAGCTAACATGAGAATTCAACATTTCTTCTGATGACCAAAGGAAAGGAAATTCTGTAAGAGCTCAGAGAAGATAATGAAACAAAAAAAATTGCTAAATGGATCATTAGAAACGATGGATCACAATGATAAAATGTAATAATTTAGAAGCTGTCTTAACAGCAGAAGTGATAAGGCAAAACTTAAGAATTATTATAGACAAAAGAAAGAATACGGTTGAGCATATAGCTGTTTTATATCAGTTTAACCTGCTGAGCATGGTGGCTCATATCTGTAATCTCAGGGCTTTGGGAGGCCAAGGCTGGAGGATCACTTCAGCCCAGGAGTTTTGAGACTGCAGAGAGCTATGATTGTGTCACTGTGCTCTAACCTGGGTAACAGACTAAAAGTCTGTCTCTAAAAATAAAGAAGCTTGGTATGGTGGCTCATGCCTGTATTCCCAGCATTTCAGGAGGCAAAGGCTAGCAGATTGCTTGAGTCTAGGAGTTCGAGACCAACCAACCTGGGCAACGTGGCGAAACCCAGACTCTACAAAAAATGCAAAAATTAGCTGAGCATGGTGATGTGTGCCTGTAATCCCAGCTACTCGGGGGACTGAGTCGGGAGGATCACTTGAGCCCAGGAGGCCAAGGCTGCAGTAAGACATGATGGTGCTACTGCACTCCAGCATGGGTGACAGAGCAAAACAACCTGTATCAAAATAAATAATAAATAATACAATTACATATAATAAACTATAATATTTATATGTAATTTTTTTTATTATACTTTAAGTCTGGGGTACATGTGCAGAACACACAGGTTTGTTACATAGGTATATGCATGCCGTGGTGGTTTGCTGCATCCATCACCCTGTCATCTACATTAGGTATTTCTCCTTATGCTATCCCTCCCCTAGCTCCCAAATCCCTGCTATTCCCCCCAGCCCCCTGCCCCCCGACAGTCCTGGTGTGTGATGTACCTGTCCCTGTGTCCATGTGTTCTCATTGTTCAACGCCCACTTATGGGTGAGAACATGCGGTGTTTGGTTTTCTGTTCTTGTGTCAGTTTGCTGAGAATGATGGTTTCCAGTTTCATCCATGTCCCTGCAAAGGACATGAACACATCCTTTTTTATGGCTACATAGTATTTCATGGTGTTTATGTACCACATTTTCTGTATCCAGTCTATCATTGATGGGCATTTGGGTTGGTTCCAAGTCTCTGCTATTGTGAACAGTGCTGCAGTAAACATACATGTGCATGTGTCTTTATAATACAATTATTTCTTTGAGTATATACTCAGTAATGGGATTGCTGGGTCAAATGGTATTTCTATTTCTAGATCCTTGAGGAATTGCCACATTGTCTTCCACAATGGTTGAATTAGTTTACACTCCCACCAACAGTGTAAAAGCATTCTTATTTCTCTGCATTCTCTCCAGCATCTGTTGTCCCCAGATTTTTTAATGGTCACTATTCTAACTGGTGTGAGGTGGTATCTCAATGTGGTTTTGATTTGTATTTCTCTAATGACCAGTGATGATGAGCTTTTTTTATATGTTTGTTGGCTGCATAAATGTCTTATTTTGAAAAGTGTCTGTTCACATCCTTTGCCTCCTTTATGTGGGGTTGTTTTTTTCTTGTAAATTTGTTTAAGTTCTTTGTAGATTCTGGATATTAGGCCTTTGTCCGATGGGTAGATTGCAAAATATTTTTCCCATTCTGTTGGTTGCCAGTTTACTCTATTGATAGTTTCTTTTGCTGTGCAGAAGCTCTTAAGTTTAACTGAACATCAACATGGAGCAAGTAAAATTTTGAAGTACCAAGCTAAACTTTGAAAGTGACCCTTTCTCCAGATGTGTTGCAATGTGATCAACAAAAGTACTGGCAATAACATTCTCTTATTGTCAGTGAGGAGAAATTCATCACCTAAGGCTTAGAAAGGGAGGTATTGAAAGTGAAGAAAAGCAGCAGAATAGAAGGAAAGAAAGTTCCAGAGACAAGTTCATCTATATGCAAAAATGAATCTCACTACTACTGCTCCTTCATGCCATCCACCACCTATGAATCCCCAGAGACACTGCCATGGACTGGTACTTCAAAACAGTCTAACTGCTAGGCCAACCAAACACAGCTTTTACCAACTGTCTAGATATTAAAATGAAAATAGGTGAGCAGAGGAAAAATTCAGGAACACTCCAGGAGAGCTGACCATTAGTAGATCTCTGTTCAGGGACTGATTACAAGTTGATCCTCAGCCCACATACATTTTTTCATGTAAACAGAAAAAATTAACATATTCTATTATACCACAAGAATGTTCTCAATTCAAAATTTATTTGTGATATTAAATATCTCCTTACAAAAATAAAAATGCCTCTGGGAATGTGAGGAAATTTGCCTCCTAAATATTTAGCAGAGAGGAACCACAGTAGAGAATTGGAGTTCTTTTAAAGTAGGATGGAGATGAATAACTTGGAAGGAAAACAAGTTTTAGGAGGCAAGTCAGACCTCAGCATGGGGTGCAATGAGGCCATAAAGCAATAGAACAACACGTGCTGGGTGCCTGGGGAGGTAGAAGAAAGAAGAAAGGGAAACAGGAAATTACCACAGTTTAATTTTGCTTAAATTTTAACTTTTGCTTTGGACGATTCTTGTCCCAATAAAATAAAGAAACGCTTTTCCTTTACTACTATATTCTAGATCACATGGCTCCCAGAACTTGGATTTTGAAATTCATATTTAATTTTGATTACTCATTATTAGTTAACAGGCATCTGAGCACTGGTTTCAAACCTAGTAATGAAGATTTTTCAAAGAACATGTACCCAATATCTTCGATCTTTCCTGTCCCATGAAGAATAAACCTTCTGAAAAAGACTGCATTCATAAATATAGGACAAAAAGTAAAAACTAAGAGGTAATTTTTAATTTTTAGAAGTGGTTGGCACCTAGATTCTACTAGATTCTACATCCTGGGAGACAGACTGAGAAAGCAAAGGACATTCATTTCCAGAGAAAGTGGTAAAGTGATCACACAAAACTTCTGCCAGATATTAATTATTAAATAAATCTAAAGGAAAACATAAAAAAGAAAAACTAAAGTCACTAATTTTTTGTAAGAAGCTAGGGAAGAGCTTACTCTTAACAAACTGCAACTAGAATAAAGAAAAGTTAACATGGTTTAGAGAACTGTGGGTGAATATATAAAGGCACAAACCGTTGCACAAGGGCAGAAACAAAAGGCGAGCTCTTCAACTACCACAGCTACAGGGATAGGAAAGGGAGAAATGGAAAACCTCAACTTTACAGCTCAAGGTGACAGAGAACAGAATGCAGGCTGGCAGAACAGCTGGAAATTTAAAGAAGAAATCCTGGCAGCAAAAGAAGCAAAGAAATGAGACCCAACATTTATGTATAAATTCTGCCCGTATCCCTAGCTGACAGCAAAATTACTCACGCTTGGGAAGGAATTTATGAAGCATGGTGAAAAATTAGGCAAAACCAAAGAGGAATCTACTATTGAAAGAGAACTACAGGAGGAAGTTGTGAGTTTAGTGCTTTAATAACTCAGCATATTTCACTAAACATTAATTAGATGGCTAAAATTTAAAGACTGAAAATTCTATGCATTAGTAAGAATGTAGAACAACTAAAATTCTCATACACTGCTGATGGGATGCATATTTTGTCCTGCCACTTTGGAAAGGAATTTGGCAATGTCGAATTTAAATGTACGATTATCATATTACCTAAAAATCACACTCATGTTTATCTGAGAAAGATGAAAACATATATCTATACAAAGATCTGCGTGTAAATGTTCATAGCAATTTAAATCATTAATTGTAACAGTTCAACACTGAAAATAATCCAAATGCCCATCGTGCATGAATGGGTAAAACAAATTGTAGTAAGTTTTCTTTTCTTTTTGAGACAGAGACTCACTCCATTGCCTAGGCTGGAGTGCAGTGGTGCGATCTCAGCTCACTGCAACCTCCACCTCCTGAGTTCAAATGATTCCCCTTCCTCAGCCTCCCAAGTAGCTGGGAAAACAGGTGTCTGCCACCACACCTGGCGGATTTTTATATTTCTTTTACAGACAGTGTTTCACCATGTTGGCCAGGCTGGTCTCAAACTCCTGACCTCAAGTGATCCGCCCACCTCAGCCTCCCAAAGTGTTGGGATTACAGGCATGAGCCACCATGCTCAGCCTATAGTAACTTTTTATACAAAGGAATACTAAGTAATATTAAATGATTGAACCACTGATACAGTAACAACATGATGTATATCAAAATCATTAAGCTGATTTAAAGAGGCCAGATACAAGAGTATCCACTGTATACTTCATTTGTATGAAGTTACAGAAAATGCAAACTAATCCATAGTGACAGAGAGCAGATCAGCAGTTTTCCAGGTTGGGATGGGAGACGTGGACTGCAAAGTGAAATATAAAAACATTTTGGAGTGGTGGAATTGACCTATATCCTGACTAGGTTGGTTATTACACAGGTATTTACATTTGTCAAAACTCATCAAACTGTACACTTAAAACAGGGCCATTTACTGTCTCTAGAGTGTGCTTCAGTGAAGCTGACATGAAAAGTGACTAGTGACTTGAGGTTAATAGAAGTGATTCAAAAGTTGTTTTTTATATTTCTGTAAACAATTATTTACATAATCCAGTTATTTTGTAAAATAGCAAACTCGACAATGCTTGTGACTAAAAAGCAGAAATGTAACCCATTCTTCCTATTTGAGAGTGGAGCTGTTCTTGCTTCCTCATTTCCCCTCTATTTGTGTGTGCAGTTTTCCCCCTCTTGCCCCTCCTCCTAGTCTCTCCCCACACCTCTGATATTTAAAAATGCTTACCACCTGAAAGTTATTTAAAAAGTTTAAAACTTCAGTGCATAAAAGCTTGGGTTCTTTATAGAAAATACCTTTAAGAAATGACTGAATAAATATTCACTTATATTTATCCCAGCACTTTAGGAGGCCTAGGAGGGCGGATCACCTGAGGTTAGGAGTTTGGGATCAGCCTGGCCAACATGGTGAAACACCATCTCTAATAAAAAATACAAATATTAGCCAGGCATGGTGATGCAGGCCAGTGATCCCATCTACTCAGGAGGCTGAGGCAGGAGATTGCTTGAACCCAGGAGGTGGAGGATGCAGTGAGCCAAGATCCCACCACTGCACTCCAGGTTGGGTGACAGAACAAGACTCCATCTCAAAAAAAAAAAAAAAAAAAAGAAAAGAAAAAAGGAAAAAGAAATATTGTGAAGGCAAGAGATATGAGAAATAAAAATGAAATTTTAAGCCCCCAAAGGACTGAACAGACTCCCTCTTGGCCAAAGGGACCCCAGAGTAATCTTGAAAATTGAGCTCTTGACAATGACAGGATGGGAGGTTAGACACGCCTAACAGAAAAGAACGCTAAACAGAAACCAGCCCTTTTGAAAGACTCCACCATTGATAGCAACCGACTCCTGACACTGTCCTCTCCCTTAAGCAGTTTGGACACAATTGACCAGCAATCCTTCCCAATAAGAGACCACCCACCACAGAGCAGTTCTGGCCAATTTACATGCTACTCATGAGGGGCATGAAGCTCCATTGTGCATATGCATGTTTCTTCTTTCATAAATATTCATGATTTATCCTATAGCTCAGTAAGTGTAGATATTCGGCCACCCTGCTAGGCATAAATTCTTATCCTCACCCCTCCCCCCTGCCCCCACCTTCTAAGTGACTGTTTCAGGCTTAAGGCAAGAAGCTATGCTTCCCAGCCTGTCAGAGTGTCCACCATGCAGGCTGCAACCCTTTATGAAAAAAAAATCTTGTTTTCAAATTCATGAAAGTTGCCATTCTTCATTCGACAGAGGAAATGATTTTCTTTGTTTTTATTTTGACATATATAGAAGGGACTTTAGAGATCATAGAGGAGGAGGGCATTGGATCTAACAGTCCACTGTGGTCAACTGTTAGATCCATTGCCCTCCTCCCTTATGAACAGAATCGTAATTTTGTTTGGTATGACATTGCTCTCAAATAAAATCCAACAAATAAACAATAATTCCACTCCAATCTCCAGCCTCCCTTGCAACTAGCAGTGGCCATATGGCACAGGTAATGAGATATAAGCAGAAATGACTGAGCAGAGCTTATGGGAAAATCTAAAGCAGCTGATACAACTTTTATTCTACACTCTTCCTCTTCTTGTTTCCTTAAACAGAGATATAATGTTGGAGTCAGGGAAGCCATCTTGCAACCACTAGGTTATAAGCATAGAAACAAAAGTGTAAGAGCAGCTCCAAGGGTGCTGGATTAGAAAGCTAAGTGGAGCCTAAGTCCTGATGGCTTCCTGGAGCTGCCAAGCACACCCTTTATTTTCTAGTTTCGAAATTTTTGTCATGCACTAGACAAAACAAAGTACTTTATTTGCTTAAGCCACTGTCAATTCAATTTTGTGTGCCACAGAATCTATTTCTGAATGATCCAATGATACCTGCATCCCCTCCACCTCCTTTTACAGATAAGAGAATGAAGGTAAAGGAAGTTAAGTAGCTTCCTTTACTAAGTTCCACCTCTACCTTAAACTAATGATCCAGTTCTGCAATCCAGATCTATTGACTCACAATGCCAGAAGAGATTTTCCAATATACAAAAAAGCCCATAGAAGAAAAGCTGGTGTGATAAATTTATTTATTCAACTATGTAAGTCTAGAAAAGCTACAAAAAAATTACTAGCATTAATGCCTTGAATTATAGATACTTACATTTGATGGATTTCATTGTGTGTTGAGTGGTGGATTTGCAGCAAAAAATACCTAACAGGGGTTAAAAATACTGAAAATTAAAATACATGTCTTCTTGAGCTAAATTGAAATTGAAATAGGAAGAAGAGAAGAATTGAGGTGTCCCCAATCCACACAAAAAAGAGAACTGTTTGAGGTGATTGTTATCCCAATTACCCTGGTTTGATCATTACACATCAAAATATCACATGTATCCCAAAATATGTACAACTATTATGCATCAATAAAAACTACATCAAGAAAGTGAATTCAAAATATCATGATATTGGACAGAAGAGTCAACATAATTAAAATGTCTGATCTCCCTGGTTAATTTACAATCCTGTAAAAAGAAATACTCAACAGCTAGATAGGTCTATTATAGAGTTCACCTAGAAAACAATCAAGCAAAAATAACCAGGAAAAACCTGACTCCCAATAAAACATTGATTGAAAATGGTCTTATCAGACATTAATAAATATTATAAAGCCACCTTAATTAGAAGTGTATGGCATTAGCCCATGAATAAGACTATTGGAAGAGAAATACAAAATTAAAAATTAATCCAATTTTATGTGTAAATTTGGTATACAGCAAAACTATAATTAATACCATTATAATCATGAAAAAGGATCCATTCCTTATAGCATTCACTAGAATAATTCCAAAGAAATAATAAATTTACATAATTTAAATATTGAATTTAAATATTAAAATGAAGCTATACAAACATTAGACAAAAATAGTAAATTCCTCTATAGCTTTAGTATTAAAAATAAAACTTTTCTAATTATGACTCAAATCCAGATGGACAAAAGAAAAAAAAATTGGTGAGTTTGACAAATAGACTATATAAAAATAAAAATGTTTTCATAGCAAAAAATAACCACCATTTTGAGATACAAAGTGAAACACCATAATGACATAATGGAAATCTATCTCTAATTTATATCATAGACAAATACCAATGTCATTAGAATATATGAGCTTCAAAACTATGAAAGAGAAAAATTGGCAAGGTACATAAATGGACAGTTCACAGATAAAGAAGGGTAAATGTCCTTTAAACATATGAGAAGATGCTCAACCTGACTCATTTAACTGAAAGCAAATTAAAGCTAACTGAGTTTCCGTTTCTCCCCTATAGATTAGACACCATCAAAACTTTTGGCATTATCCTCTGTTGGCCAGGTTGAGTAAATGAGACATTCTTATATATTGCTGGTAAGGAGGCAAAGCACCATAGTCCACATGTGAGAAGATTGATGAGACAATTCTTGGCAAAACTGTGAAAGCATTTGCCCTGTGATCCAGCAATTCTACCCCCTAGTAAACGACCCCAAGGGTAAACTGGTAAACTTTGTATTTTTTAATTTTATTTTTCTACAGTCAGGGTCTTTCTCTGTTACCAGGCTAGCATGCAGTGGTGTGATTCTAGCTCACTATAGCCTCAAACTCCTGAGCTCAAACGATCTTTCTGCCTCAGCCTTTCAAGTAGCTGGGACTACAGACACACATCACCACACCAAGATAATTTTTTATTTTTTGGTAGAGACAGGGTCTCTAGATGTTGCCCAGGTTAGTCTGGAACTCCTGGGCTCAAATGATCTTTCTGCCTTGGCATCCCAAAGTGCTAGGATTACAGGTGTAATACATTGCACTTGGCCCCTGGTAAAAATTTTGAAAGGGCACATAGACAAGAATATTTATCCAGCAAATGCCCAACAATGGGGACAAATTAAATACACTATAGTTTATCTTCAGAGTGGAGTACTATGCAGCTATACAAAATATGAAATGTCTGTACTATGATTGAATAATCTCCAATATGTATGTTTTACATGACACAAATCATGAAAAAAGCAGATATCTAAGAAAAGGCAATACAAATTTATATAAATATTTGACTATAATTGAAGCTTAAGTCACATTTTTTAAATTAAAAATAAGGGAAGAAATAGGATAAGTAGACAGTAAGAAACACTAGACTTGTCTTGGTATACATTGTTTTATAGACCATACTATGAAATTCTGTAGATATTTTACACAATTATAAAACAAAAACAAACAGAAAAATGAACTCAAAAATTTATATTTGCAATGAAATGAATAAGCCTAACTGTGTGTTAAGCTGATGACATACTCAAAAACAGAGAAACTATTTCAAATTACTATAAAACAGTGATTTCATACATTCTGAGTAAGCTACACACTAAGCCAAAAAAGAGAAAGGTGTTTAAAAAATTCTTAAACAGTTCACCAACTATATTTTTGGTGGCAGTGGTTAGTATTTTTGTCCTATACTGTTGCATAGTATATATTGTGGGATAAAGAATTTGGGAAATGGTGTTGGTGTATTTGAAATCCAGCAATGGAAACGGAAATATGAGACTGATGAAGTGAAATGAAACTCTGTAGGCATAAATGAAAATGTAATTGTTAATATAAATTTATTAATGGTAGACTTTACAAAATTAACAAATATTTCCAAACTCTGTTCACTAAAAAGCCTAGAAACAACAACAAACCAGAAGTAACGATCACTCTTAATAGTAGACTGTGATTTTTAGTGATCTGTAGGTACTATTTCCTGCCAATAGCAACTGGTCTTCTTGAGGGCAGGACTAATTTGAGGTCTGAGAAAGGAAAGGGACAAAATGTCCCTGGAAACCTTTCTCACAGAAGAAAGCAAGGAGCTAGCAATGACTACTAAAGTCATGATAAATGGCCCAAGCCAGAACCCAACATAAAGAACTCTCCTTATTCAAGAGTAGGACAAATTGAGTCTCATCAAAAATAAAAACTACTATGTATTGAAATACAGCAAGTATTTTTAAATATATGAACTGAAATATATAAATACATAGACATGAAATATATGAACAGTTAAAACAATCTTTGGACACCACTAGCAGATGATATTTTTAAATTTGTTTTTAAAGAAAATCTATCAAGTGTTTATTTCTTTGGGGAACCACACATTGAGAAATAGGAAGCAAGTTTTCTCTTTATGGAGGTATTTTAGCTAATAAATAGAAAAGGAATAACAAAATTAAATATGTCCATTTTATAGCCCCCACCCCAAAATAACACACCTAATCTATGACCATTCATAATTGTTACAATTACACAAAATGGTATAAGCAGGCATTGCGTGCCTTTAGAAAAATGGTATTCCAAAAATATTCACACCCAATTCTGATTTAGCTTCTGGCTCTACCTACCAATTTACAAGAAATACTGGGGTCAGGGTAACACAGTATGTGACATGAGGGGATTGTAATTAGTAAAATGCAGGCTGGAAGAAACTCCAAAGCCCGGTTTATAGGTTCACTGAAATGTAAAGATAATGTTGCAGTCTCGAAAAATGCTAAGAATGGATGTAAAGTGTTCTTACTACAAAAATTATAACTACATGGGGGAAACATATATATGTTAATTAGTTAGAATTAGTCAATCCACAGTGTATATATACTTCAAAACATGTTGTACATGATAGACACATACAATTTTGTCAGTTCAAAAAGTAAAATAAATTTTTAAAATATTTAAGAAACTTGACCAACTAAATGTGTAGACCTTATTTGATACCTAATTAAACAAACTGTAAAAAGTATTTATGAGACAGAACATTTTGAACAAAGACTATACATTTTATATTAGTTCTTATCAATTTTAGGTGTGTTTAATTATATCATAGTTATATTTAAAACATAATTTAGAGATACACACTAATATATTTACTGATAAAATGGTAAGGTGTCTCAGATTTGTTTTAAAATCATCTGGCTGTTAGAAAATACATGAGACCTTAGTTGATCATTTTTAAAAGCTGTGGTGGGGTTTTTGATGGTATTCTCCCATATTTGAAATGCTAGATATTTCATATAATGAAATGTTTTAAAAATATATATCTTTCCCAAAGCATACATGTGTGCACAAAGTATAGACACTGTCATAGCAGAAAGCAAGAAGAAATCCAAAATTGGATTTCTGATTGTAGAAATAAAAAATAATAATTTCTACAAGCTCCTCTAGAACAGTAATATTTACAAAATTTTTCCTAATTTTCCCGCATTCTGGTTTTACGCTTTAAACCTAAATCTATTATTTCACTACAGTGACAAGAAAAGGTGGCTGAGAACTATGGCATGTGCTGTCAGCTGAGTGTGGGAGAATTGAAGACCTGTATTTACTGGAGGCATTTAAAAATAGAATGAGAGTCTCACCAGACAAATACATTATACATTACATAGGGAGAAAGATATCAAACTGGGATATGCTCATCAGTAATGCTGGATAGAGGCCAGGCACGGTGGCTAACACCTATAATCCCAGTACTTTAAGAAGCTGAGATGGGAGGATCTCTTGAGGACAGGAGATTGAGACCAGTCTGAGCAACATAGCAAGATCACAGCTCTACAAATAATAATAATAATAATAAAAATAATAATAATAATAAGTTGGACATAGGGGCAAGCACATTGTAGTCTTAACTAATTGGGAGGCTGAGGTAGGAGAAACACTTGAGCCCAGAGTTCGAGGTTCAAGTGAGCTATGATCATGCCACTACAACCCAGCCTGGAAGACAGAGCAAGATCTTATCTCTAAAAAAAGAGAATGCTAGAGAGAGAATAATTTTCACAGTTTAGCAAGGTAAAATTCAAATGTTTCCATCCAGAATTGTAATATCAGAGCGACTGAAGAGTATGCATGGTTAAGTTGGATTTTGTATTACATAAACGTGTAGTACATAGCTTTCTTTTTTCCTAAAGCGATATGGGGAAATTAGAAGAGGAGCCAATACAAGAGTCTTGGCATTGCATTTCATTTTATTTTAGTGTCAGATGTGTGTACAAATAAGTTTCTATCTTCCTTAAGATAGTCAAAGGTTAATTTAGTTCATATGTGATAAATGAGATATAAAAGATTTTATATTAAGCTGGAAATGTATTATAAAGCTTAGTTTTTATCCAGAAGCCTAAAATCCCAGCCTATAAATACTCTCACTTAGAAAGCTGTATTTTTTAATAAAAAAGGTTTTTTTTCCTATAGCCTCAATTAAAATGTTTTATATAACTAGTTTGCTTGTGAATAGTTTATAATGCTTTAAGTATGTCTATTTTTTATTTAAATAATGAGTGGTGGGGGTAGTTTGAGAAACATATTTTTCTCATTTCAGTTCTTTAATTTTTCCTGTATTGATTGTAGAAATCCAAAAAGAAAAAAAGAAAGAAAGAAAGAAAAAAGCAGAGAAGTGGAGAGGAGAGGAATATGCTCATAGAGAATATGCTGGCCCAGAGTGCTGCAATACCATTGAGTAGCTCTTTTTGAAAAGAGAGAAATTTTAGCCCTGCATAGTTATGCATTTCCAATAAAAGATAACAAGTCCCTGAGAAACAAGGACTTATTATTGTAGGCAACAGAAAGGAATAAATAATAAGTTTATAACATAAACAATTTTAGATTTTAATGATTAATTCTAGTCCTTTTAGTAATATGTAATTTGAAAGTTCACATTGTTATTTGCTTGTTGGTCATAAAGATATTGGGGTTATTAAACTTATAATGGGTGGGATGTGTGTGTGTGTGTGTGTGCACGTGTGTGTGTGTGTGTGTGTGTGTGTGTGTGTATACTTTTAATAGTTTCTACAGATTAACTTATTTTGGAGAGAATCTGAGTCTTTCCATATATAAAAGTCTAATTAAAATACAATTTTTACAGATTTTATGGCCAAAAACTAAAATCTAAATTTAAAATATTAACACATAAGTTTATTTCTTACTTAGAAAAACTTGAAAGTCTCTAACCTTTATGCCAATACAGACATGCAAAATAAAATGTCAATCCCTTAATCCTCTTCCTATGCTGGAAATGCCTGTAAAAGAGACGTACATTTTCTGTATTTTAGATCTAAAACATTTTAAAATATTACCTGGGGCAACAGGGTATGAATTATCTCTTCAGGGTATTAATTACCTCCACATTAAGCAGTTACATAAAATCAGGCTAAGATAATGACTGTATCACTGAGGGAACATGCTTACGCTCAATTAATCAAATTAATAATTTGATTAACAGACATAATGAATTAATTTAATCAATGCACTACTATCTAAAAGATTATTAAAATATGCAGATCTTTTGTGACTAAACATAGAGGTTGCCTAATTAAACATACATTTACATTATATTGAAGCGAAACTTTGAAATATTTGTTATTATCAACCTGTTTGCAACTTTTCCATTCTAAATTGCAGATCTTAAAATACTGTAGAATTCTGAAACTTTGACTGCAGGCTTTTTAAAATAGAAACAACAACAAAAAGCAGTCAAAATGTATCTACTGAGAGTATAACTAAAAACACACAGTAACAAGCCTGTTGATAGCTTAGAAAATATATCAATTACAAGAGTTTGCTAACAGAACACCATTAGACCCCACGTTTTCTGCTGTATTAGTGGGCCATCTGGTAATGGATTTATTCTATGTCGATAGCAGGACAATTTTACAAAAAAAAATAGATTGATATTTTGTTTTATTTTTGCACTCCACTTAGTTATGAGGTAATTACATTAAAATATGGTGCATGTCTGTTGATATATGAGCCTTGATTATGTTTTCAATCAAATAATTTAAGATATATTTCCATGCTGCATTTGTCCAATAACCAATGTCCACTTGGATGAGTGAAAGATGGCAGAGCTGGAGATCAGGTTGTCTGCAGTCATAAGTGCTCCCTTTAATTTGCTGGTTATTCTTCAACAAAGCTTCTGGACAATCCTAGATTTCTACCACCATTCTGCAGCCAACTTACTCTGAATAAGACGATGATGGTGTCAAGAGATCAGCTTTTTGGTCCCGACCACAGAACATGGTACAGTTCTGTCACCTAGTGGTTGCCTTCTCTCACGTGACTTGGCAACATTTACACTTGTCTAGATTCTGTCTGCATCTATAAAGAAAACGGTGAAGTTGGAAACAGCCAGCAAAAGCTTGGCAAATAGCTTTGCACTATGTACACAGAGAAATAATCCAGGTTTTAACTGCAATAAATATAAACGCTCCTATTTTAACACACAAAACAGGTGAGGCCTTCACATTCTAGTCTCTCTCTGTTCACGTTCAACTTACCACCCACCATTTCTCTTCATGAAGAACAACCAGCTGTTATTCAAATACATCGTGTTCTCTTATGGTCTCTTCTCTGGGTGCATAATTCTCTTATTTATCTTGGCTACACTGAAGTTTCTTATATCCTTTAACTTGAGAATTATGTCCCCATGAAGGCTGCACTGAATCCTGGTCTATTTGCCCCATGGTATTTCTCCCAACTGATTGTCCTTGTGAATCCTGCTTATGTTTTAGAAGAAAAAATATTTGGCAGTGAGAGTTTTGCCTTTACATCTTTGGATAACCTCAGCACTTAACACTGTGCCTTTGGCCCATAAATATGTGATGTATGTGATCCTTTGGAAGAGGGGTTTAATTCTGAATTTAGCATAATGATTGTTATATAAAAATAAAAAAATAGAATATTTTATTAAAAACATACTATTTGCCAGGTGTGGTCTTCTAAGGCTTCCTAAACCAGAGTTTCCAATGTTTTCATATGATTTACATGCATTCATGTTAAATATATGGCAAATTTAGATTCTTGGTAGTACAAGGAGTAGAATCTTGAGGTGTACTGTAAAAAATCTTTAAGCTAGATTGTAAAAGAAAATCTAAAGACATTATAAACAATATTTCAAGCCTCATCCTTCTAGAGTGATGAAATAAAAAGTAAAACTATAAAGTGTGTATACTTTATTTAGAAAATAAAATTCTAAATCTTTAATTTGTGCAAAACCTTTAATCTCATAATATACAATATAAATTTTCACGGTTGTCAGAAAAGCAATTATGTAAAAATACCACTTTTACTTAATTTAACTCATCCTGGCCTATCTTCAAGCCACACCTGCTTACTGTATTGACCAAAATAAACATTCACCCATTTCTGTATTACATAACTAAAATAGTTATGTAAAAGCCAGCTTAGATACTTTTTTCAATATTTGCTGAGCTTACAACTAAATCCTGATTTAGAATTGTATTGTGCATAGATAAACTATAGAAGATAAAATTTGATGCTGGAGGTTGCCATGTGGAGTTTGCAGAACTATTGGTTATGAAACAAAACCATCTTTGCATACAGATAGAACATTTGATATGGAGAAATAAACAGCAAACGTTTAGAGGGCCAAGATACACGATTAACTATGGTACTCTTTAGCAAGTGACTGCATACAATCTGTCATCAAAATGTTCTCATGTGAGTATTCACCTGCCTCATTTCTCATGCCTTAGATTACTATTTTTCAGATAACTGTGATAAATTTAGAATGAACCAAATACTTTCTGTGACACGCTTAATAAGTTTAAAAATAAATAAATAACAGAATTACATACATTATTATAAGGTACCATGTATATTGCCATGTATATGTGAAATCTTAGCATATCAGCTCCCACTTGCTTTGAAGGATGTATAAAACTCAAAACAATGTCATCATCCTTTGGAAGAGCATATACATTAAATAAAAATGTCAAGTTGTCTTAAATTTAATGGAAATCAAGTAAGCCAATATTTTCCTAGATAAGAAGTAGCTCTATTTATTGCTTGCTTTCTTTACATCCGGGAGATGTTTTATTATCTTATATTATTAGGTTTATTCTGAATTTCAATACTAGGAAAAGCCTATGTGGTGTAGTGTGTATAAACACAAAAGACCTTCAGCTTTACATAGAGAAGTAATTTCCAAACCTGGCTTCTTAGTAAGTCCTGGGAGCTTTTAAAACACATAGATACCTTGGCCCCAGCCAATACCTACAGAAGCAGAATCTCTGAGAGTGATTCCTGGAATCTGTGTCTTTCAAAAGTTTTCCAAGTGGTTCCTACAGATTGCACTTTAGACCACAAATTAAAGTGGTATTTGGTTCTCAAAATGTGAGAACAAAGATTGATTCTCAAAGTGTGGTTCTCAGAACAGCAGTGTCAGCATCACCTGAGAGCTTATTATAAATGCAAATTTTTAGACAACTCCAGATCTACTGAATCAGAAATTCTGTAAGTGGGGTCCAGTATCCTGCACTTTAACAAACCCTACAGGTGAAGCTGAATCACACTAAAGGTTGTGTTTCAGAATCACTGGTTTAAAAAAAAAGTTGAAAATTGAGGATTCTTTTAATTTAATATGATTTATCAAATGCTCACTCTTTTGAGAAAATATAAATAAACAACATTAGATTCCTTATTTATGGAGGTTACAATATAACCAATTCTATTATGTTTTTACTTGTGATTTGTTTTATGATTTTAAACAAATTATTTACTTGTTAATATCTCCTTTACAACCATTGTTTATTTTCTCTAAATTATCAGTATAGATCCCATATGCAATAGGCTTAACTTAATTATAGTTTTACTGAAAGTATTATATTGCCTGAATAAATTGTTCTCCAAAATACCTATCTGTGAATTTTGAAAGTCTCTTTTTTGGAAAAATCACAGAATTATAGGGATTGGGAAGAATGGTAATTTTGCCTCATTTTATAGATTGAACAAATAAGCAAAATTACACTCTGAAAACAGAGCAGAAAGTCTTGCACATGATAACAACAAAAAGTCCTTGATACAAATATTTTTCAAATATTATCTTGTTTGTCATATTACTGTAAGATAGGCATTACTGCTATAACAATGTAAATGTAGGAAGTGGAGTTAAATGACTTTCTGGTAGATACTGATCTGGCAAATAATTGAGCGCATATCATAAAACCAGACCGTATAAATTTTAATTCCATGATCTTTACAATAGACTCCACTGCCAGGATATTGAATGTACATAGTAGGCTCACGATATATATTTGTGTAACTTAACTGAAAAGATAGCATCATTTCTAGGATGAAGAAAAACTGGTCATTGTTTTTCTATTCTATTAATTCCCATTGGAAAGAGGTATCTTAAGAAATTGCACTTGAAATTTCCAGCCATGAGCATAAAGTAAGAAAACCAATTCATCTGCATTGAGGGCACTGATTTACAGAGGTACACAAATGAAGTAAAATTGGAAACAATTCAGTATGATGCCTAGAAAATATCCAGGGTTGATTGTTTTCTGGCATCAAAAAACTTGAATTCATTGTTCCTGGGGCCATAAAACAAATTAGTGCTACCTAAATCTCAGAAGCTCATGTTTTTAAATACCTCATCAATATTTAAAATGAGCCATTTATTTTTCTAGACATTTTATTTCAGCTAAACTATTGATTACTATGAATTTTCTTATGAATAAGTATGAATTGCTCCACAACATTAAGAATACCAAATACCTCAAGTTTCTTTTCAGTAAAAGCAAAACCAGATTTTAGCTGCCAATCATCCTAGTTGATCAAGCCAACATCCATTCATTTTCAAGTCTCATTTTCCATTAGTGATCAGACAAGAAGACTGAAGCATACACAGTTGATAAAAATGAAGCTCGGTCTTCTCTGTGCTCCCTCATGGTGGTCTTGGGGCCATTGGCTTTTACCCAGGCCTCAGGAGAAATAAGATAGCTGGCTCTGCATTTCCCCAGTCAGTTCCAGATCAAGCCATGAGACTTTTCAAAGGTCTCTGAATTGCAGTTCTCAACACACAGTTTCCTCAGAGATCCACACAGCAATCACCGTGGGAACTGTCATTACAGGGATAATTCACTGATTTGAAGACCAACTCTCAAAATCTCAGAATG
>PVKP010000987.1:139928-163676 GCA_004027715.1 Plecturocebus donacophilus
TCCACTCCTCTCTTTTCCCCTCCCCTCCCGTTCCCTTCCCTCCTCTCCCCTCTCCTTCTCTCTCTCTCTCTCTTCATTCGATGTATTTGATAAATTAATAGGCCAATACTTTATGCCTTTTAAACAAAAGAACATACACATAAAGTATGCTTGTATGCGCTTGATTTTCCCTTTTATATTATATGGAAGACACTTCGCTTTTCCTATAAAATTGAAAAAGACCATTTGCTCCCCTTGGAGTAAGAACAACTCAAGACTTTAAATATAATTCTGGCCTCTCTACTGAGTCTACATACAGCAAGTATTACTTCTAGGAATAATAATAAATTAAACATGTAAAGTCAAGTATAATATTTCGGTATATCACTTTTACATATGTATCACTTTATCTCGCAGGAACCCTGGATAGCCTAGAAGTATTATAGAAAGTCTAAGAGCCTTCGTTCAATTATTTCCAAATTACCCTTAATGATCACCTTGAGTTTATCCCATGCAGAAGATTCTAGGAAGAACAAATAAATCTGTGGATTTATAGTCAACCTATTTACCTTTAAAAACTGTGAATTTACAGTCAACCTATTTATCTTCAAACAGTGACACTTCTTCTCATGAGTAAAGTACAAACAATGTATGTAGAGATCCACTGTACATACGTCATGTAGACTTCATGCTGTGCTCATAAATGCTTCATATGGCAGGCCCTCTAAAGTGGTCATTGAAAGCAAGAATTCATCCTATTCTGGATAAACTGGGAAAGCTGAGCTTGCATCAGGAAAATGGAAGCCAGGACTTGATGGCTGATTGGAATTGAAGAATGAAGGAATTAAAGGAAATGGAGGAGGCAAAGACCAATTTGGGTGTTTTAAATGACTGGCAGTTTATATCTTTCACTGAGACTTGGCTTTTACAAAGAAAAAGAGAGATCTAATAAAACCTATAATAATTTCACTTTTGAACATGTTAAGTTTAAGGTGCCTCTGAGACATTCAAGTTACCTGGAGACCATTCACATAGAAGTTCTCAATAGAAAGACATTTAGATGTGGAACTCAGAGAGGTCTGAGTATTAAAATTTCAGCTTTGTACAAAGATTTCCAGCTTCAAGCATCAGAAACTTTAAATTACCTTTTTATTTTAATTATTGTAATCACCTCATTTCAAAAGCCTTATCTTTTCTTGCACCCTGCTAATCCTCAGAATTTAAATTATGTGTCCTCCTTTTCTAGGAGAGAACTACCTTCAGGAACAGCTTCTATATTGGAGGAATAAAGGGAAAGGACTGATTTAAAAACTAATGCTGAGAGATTGCAAAGTTTTAAATAAATTTCAGGGGCTAAGTCCTTTTGGTTGTAAGAAAATTGAAGACAAAAAAGCATTCTTTATTTTATAATCTTAATCAAAGTTCCAGAAGTCCAGAGACCAGATTTAATAGAGCTAATAGGCAAAGGACTCCACTGATCCAACTGATATAAATAAGTCATCTTGAGTCATCAAGGATTACTAAATTGCCACATCCTTCATTAATCCTCCCAGGTTTTTATTTATTTATTTATTTTAGTGAATGAAAGTACCATGTATCCAACCTATTCAAGCTAGAAAAGTTTTCTTCTGGCAACTCTTCAGCTGAAAAATTTTGGGTCACTCTGTACTTCACCAAAGCCATTTCCTTCTCTATGAGCTCACTCTGACTGCTCTAACTTGAACTTCAGTGTTAATAAACAGCAATCATGTCTTCCTGCCTACTGTTTAGAGTCAGATAACTTAGTTTTGAATACTGACTTTCTTCACAATCCCCACACACTAGCCTTCACTCAACTAACTATCTGGAAGAACTTGGGTAAATTATTCAGCCTCTCTTCCAATCTGTTTCCTTAGATGTAAAATGGGTGTAATATTATCTATTTCATGGGACTGTGAGGATTAACTAGTGTTGTATATTAAGGCATTTTGCTTAATGGATGGCACATAACAAACACACAAATCCAATATTTTTTACTTTGTTTCTCTTCTGTGCTTATTAGATATTATTACTATGATTTATAAATATTTGTAAATAAGAAACCAAAGGAAGAAGAAAGATAACTAACTGCCACTAGGTGACAGATGGCTGTTCACTGTGACTCCAAGTCCACTTCTCCGTTTGTCCTATGATGCTGCTTCCTTGCATTTCCACCAATACTTCATGTGTTCCAATTCGACATTTTTGTACATGCAATCTCTTGCTCCCAGAATGCCCTTCACTCCCTGCTCTACATGAAAAACTCACACTTGTATTTCTATTTCACTCCAGTATCACCTCTTTTCTAAAGTATTTTTGATATTGAGGCAGAGATAGCAGCTTTGTCTTCCATGCGCCTAGAGCACATTCTATATAACTCTCTATATAAAAAACTCCATTAAAGCACCAGTAAACTATAAAATTCTCAAGGGCAGAGACAATTTTATTCATCATTGAATCACAGACCTATCACAGTGCCTCGTGTATATTAGGGTTTCAATAAATTTTTATGCATTGTCTCATTTCCCCTACTGCATGGAGGCTTTCATAACTACCTTATCTCTAAATGTTAAATGCCCCAGAGCTCAGGCCTTTAGACTTCCTTTACCTTTATTGATTTGCTTCTTCAATGATTTCAACCAGTCCCTTGATGCTAAATAATCTAAATACTGAGGATGCCCATATTTATTCTTTTAGCCTCAACCTCTCTCCTGACCTTTAGACTCATATATTCAAATATGAATTTAAGTATCTAAGTACTTTCTGCTCCCTTCAGGACTTCCCCCTACCCAAATACTCATATAAACTCACTCATTTTCTTCAGGTCACTGCTCAAATGCTGTCTAATCTAAAATAGCACACACCCTACCTCCAGCTGTTACTCTTTGCTGCTTTACACTATTTCATTTCCTGGAACTTATCACCTGTTGGCATAATGTATGCCTACTTAATTATTTATTCATTATCTATTCCCTGACTAAATGTGAGGCCCATGAGAGCAGGAACACTTCTTTTGGTTCACTGCTTGTTCCTATGACCTAAAACAATTCTAGACTCACAGTAATGCTCAAACAATTATTTGCCAAATGAATGAAAGAATAACAACTTACTCAATGAGATAATAAAAACTATCAATGTGGTATTTTTCAAATTTCAACCATATCTGCCCATTTTTTGCCCAATTTTAGTTTTTCCATAAATTCTCAAGTACCACCCCTCTCACACTGAAGCATAAAATGCAGTGATCTATTTCCTGTGACTTGGCACTCAGCACCTCGAATCGAGCCCCATGATGTTTTGAAGCACATGGACCACTGAACAAATAGATTAAGTCCCATTTAATTAGCCAAAAATTTAACTTTGAACATTGGCCATTTCCTATACAGAGAATACTGATGGGAAGGAGCCCTGAGGAGAAGCCAAATTTAGTCCAGACCTCTGAGAGTCTCCTCAGAATAAATGGCAATGATGAGTAGAAAGTAGAGTTAGGGGATTTGTAAAGAACTTCATAGTCAGCTGCCCTGAAGGCCGCTCTCCCCAGCCTTCTGGGGATTTAGTTTAGTAAAGAGAACTAAAAGGTTCTCTCCCCAGGCCTTCTGGGGATTTAGTTTAGTAAAGAGAACTAAAAGTAGACTGAGTCTGAACCAAAACCCATAGGGGCCAGTTTCAACAGAGTATCAACCATATAAATGTTCTTGAGTAAAAGCCAATGGAACATTTGAAATCTTTTGAACTGAAATGAATTAATCTTCTATAGGTTTGTAACATATTCTAATACTAAGAATGTTGGGCCCAATTTTATAAAAATTCTACCCCCAAGAAGTAGAATTCTTGGCTCAGGTTCTACTATGCAAATTTAATTTTATAGGTCCCCAGACACCCTTTATACCCAGGCTATTATCTAAGTGATTTCATGGGAGTATAGGTCTATTTATACACCGACATCATATAGCTGAAAAGGAATCACTCATATCATAGGGCCTTTTTAATAAGTTAATATAAATGAGCAATTTCTCATTAAGACTTTATACTCACGGGATAATTCACCTTAAAATTAAGCCTGTTCTAGAACATTCTAATAACAGGAAGTGTGTGGCCACAAAAAAAACTTCTGGAACAAAAATATGCACTTATCAAGTATAAGCATCCGAAAACTGGTACCTTACTGTGGTGGTCAAATGATTTCACTATTTTTTGCAGGTTCACCCTCTTGATGAATAAAATCCTTAGAGAGCAGACTACAGGCATCCTTTGAAAAACAAAATACTGGCAGGAATCCCTAAAATAAGACTCTTTCAACACTGAAATTATTGATTCATTTTTAGTGTCTTCCAGTAAGTCCTTTAGCAGAAAAGAGATTATCATGTTTTAATATTTGCATGAAAAACTATCTCAATTCAATTCAATAACTATGTAGATTGCTCATTTTGTAGCCTACATTGTCCTTCATACCATGGGAGAATATGAAGAAGTGTAAGGCCCCATTCCTGACTTCCAGACCCTGATCAATGAATAGGTCTGAAGGCTATGAACACTACAACAAAAAGCAGGAGGTGACATATGACCTAAAATGTGTGCCAAATGATTGGGAACTTAGACATTGGGAAGATTCCATCTAACTGAAGGATTCATAAGAAAATTCACAAAAGGAGATCTTAATTGAATTGTGTGTTGAAGGTTGAGCTGCCTTTGAGAGAGGATTTATAGAAAGAAGGAAATCCTGAGATGACAACTGAGAGGGAGCTAAGCCCAGGATATGTTAGGGTGCAGGGAATGGTCCATGTGTTAGGCAGCTGTCAAGATGACCCCCAATGAGCCCCACCACCTGATATTTACACCAGTGTGTTGTCATCTCCCCTTCAGTGTGGGATGACCCTAGTAACTTGCCTCTAGTGAATCAAAATAAGGCAGAAGTGATGAGATGTCATTTCCATGGTTAGATTATAAAAAATGACTTTTATCTTGCTGTGTTCTTTTTGCTGCCTTCTTGGCTTGCAAACTTTGATGATGTAAACAAACTACTATGCTGAAAAGGCCATGTGCCAAGAAAATGAAGACTGCATTCAGTCAACAGCAAGTAGTAAACTGAGGCTTGTAGTCCAATAACCAGCAAGGAACAGATCCTGACAAGAACAATGTGAGTAATCTTGGAAGCAGAACTTTCTCCATTTGAGCATTGAGATGATGATAGCCGCAGCAGACACACTGACTGCAGCCTGTGAGGGACTCTGAAGCAGAGGACTTAGTTAAACTATGCTTAAATTGCTGACCTAAGAAACTTTAAATAAATTGTTTTAAGTCACTAAATTTTGGGGCAATTTGTTACGCAAGGGATAAGTAACTCTTGAAATCCATATTATTACATGGAATCATTATTTACATGGTGCTTTACTGTTTTCAAAAAACTTTCCCAAACATTGTCATTTGATTTTTCATAGTCCTGTGGAGTAGAAAAAACAAGTGCAATATGCATTTTACAGATCAGGAGAAATTGCTGTGGTTTTATGGATTATACTCAGTGTCACACAACTAGCTAGTGTTTTGTCTTTAGTTAGGTGCTCTTTTGATTACAACACCCAAAGGAATGGAAGGCTGGAAATTTGAAAGATTTAACATATACTGGGATTATAGTCTTTAATGTGGGTGAACAAAATGGCAGGTACTTGAACACAAGGGAACTTGGTTTTGCTGTTTGCCTTCCTAACTCTTAAAATCTGAATGTTTCATAAATAAATCTACTGGATTTTATAAATTTGTTTTGGTGTCTTTGTGCCTCTCCTAAGTATGTCAACAAAATATCAAAGAGTGTTGAGATTTCAGTTGGTTTAGAATGTCCTTTTATTTATAAAAGAAAATGGAATAGGACTGATATGCAAACTGGGAGGTTTTTGTATGGAACATAACATATGCACATAACATAATATATTTTGTTGAATTGTTTTGAAAATTCATGCCCCATCTATTAAAATACCCAGACAATGATGCTTCTTTCTTTCAGAAGCATTAATTTTTACTTATATAAATTACTATTAAGAAATTATAAATATATACCCCCTCTCATGAGTGGTCTACAAAACAAAAATGAATTTTTATTGATAAATCAGAGTTAAGATTAATTCAGCTCTATTCAAATACACTAGTACTCCCAATAGCACTAAACATTGCTGCATTTGGTAACATCCACAACTCTCACAAAGACCTCAGATAAATCATGGAAATATCCTTCCATGATTTTTAAACATGGAAGGATATTATATTTTTAATTCTTATCCCTCAGAATCAGTTTCCCAGTCATAAGTATACTACCATCAGTGTTCTTATTTCTACTGGCACCTTTCATTTCTTATTTCCTGCTTTTCTTGTGAAAAGGGAACTCAGAAAATAACCAGTAATTGTAATGATGTTTGAAAATGAAACTAAACAGACTACATAAGCATTTAAGTCAACATGATTGTAGTTATAGGAGCCAGCCTGTGCAGGTTTAAAGCTTATAACTTAGTAGCTGGATGACATGGGACAACTTTCTTAAGAAAATTGTGCTTCTGGGCTAGATGTGTGGTTCACTCCTGTAATCCCAGCATTTTGGGAGGCCGAGGTGGGCATATCACCTGAGGTAGAGAGTTCAAGACCAGCCTGACCAACATGGAGAAACCCTGTCTCTATTAAAAATACAAAAGTAGCTGGGCATGGTGGTGCATGCCTGTAATCTTAGCTACTTGGTAGGCTGAGGCAGGAGAATCGTTTGAAAGATTCTCCAGGAGGTTGCAGTAAGCTGAGATTACACCATTGCACTCTAGCCTGGGCAACAAGAGTGAAACTCTGTCTTAAATAAATAAATAAATAAATAAAGTGTGCTTCCGATAATGATTTCTATCTTTATAAAGCTGTTATGGGGATTGCATAAGTTGATACTTGGAAAGTGAATTTGGATCCCTGGTGGTAGATGCAAGATATATCAAAAACTTCTTATGGGATTCTAAGGAGCAGCCATTCATCAGAATTAGAGGTTCTCAATCTGGCTGCATGTTAGAATTACCTGGTACCTCTTAAAAATAACTAATGCTTGGGCCCCATATTCATTTCATATTTTTACTGTAACAATTTACCACAAATCTAGTAGCTCAAAACAACGCATTTATTATCTTACAGCTCTGGAGCTCAGAAGTCAAAAATGAGTCTCCTAGACCAGCCTCAAGATGTCAGCAGGGCTGTGTTCCTTTGCAGAGGTTCTAGGGGATAATCTATTTTCTTGCCTTTGTGGCTTCCAGATGCCACCTGCATTCCTTGGCTGGTGGCCTCTTCTTCCAGCTTCAAAGCCAGGAGTGACTGGTGGAGTCTTTCTCACATGCATCACTCATCTTCTTCTTCCTCTACTACATTTAAAGACTTTTGTCATTACATTGGGCCCATGTGGATATCTCATAATAATCTCTCAAAATTTTAACATCAGCTGATTAGTAACTATAATTTCCCTTTGCCATGTAACATAGTCACAGGTTTCAGGAATTAGAACACAAGCATCCTTGGGGACCCATTATAGCTTCCTGCTACTGCAGGCTCCCACCCTCCAAAGATTCAGATTGGATTGCTCTTTCAGGGATACGCTTCAAAAATTCACTAGGTGATTCTAATGTCAAGCTTCTTTTAAAGTCTACTGATGTAAATATTCACAGAGTTTCATGAAACATTATCCCTATAAAATATTCAATAATGGTCAGATTAGGTTTGGAAAGTATTTAATTAAATACATTAGAGGCTAAAGAGAGTAAGAAGTTTGGTTACCCTATTTAATTAGTCTCTCAATCTTCTTGGTGTAACATCCACTAAGGGCCTAAGTAATCATGTCTCTATGTAAGACATCTGGAATCGATGTCTTGGGAGGAAAAGGTTGGAGTGTAATGACGCTTATTTTATTTTGCTTTGTTTTGTTCACTCAAATGCTTTTTAAAACACTTTTGTTTTCCAGTTAAACTATCTGTTGAAGTGGGACATTTCAAGTGCTTATAATTAAAATTCAGGCAATCTATTCAGTATTGTACAACTACACATAATGAGAATAAAGTTGCCAATACAGTACAATTATTATTTGAGGAGAGACAAAAAAATGAGATCTCAAAGCAGAATTGCTTTATTAAATAAAAAACTGGTAATGTTTATACTAATATCTGAGAACTGACTTGGTTTTAGAAAATCATATAATGACTGTAGCATAAATGAAATGTTATCTATTCATTTTATATACTTATATTGTGAGGACAGGCAATATCTGAAAAATTATGAAATTTATGTCTGTATTTTCTAGAAGACTTGTTCATATATAAATTATTTTCCTCTACCCTCTCTGCAGAAGTCTAACTTCCTAAATAGCAAATATATGTGGATAATATACTATTTGAAAAATTTTGTATCTATTGAAAAGAGACTTGTGATTACCTATATCCCATGTCTGGACTGTCCCCAAGTGATAACTGCATTTAGAGCACAAGGCAGAGATTCTACAGGCAGTCATCAGAGACTCTGTCCATAAAATGTCAGACCTCAAGCTACTGTAGCAAGCAATGTTTAAACATTGTCTTGTTCCCTCACTCAAAAAATATGGTTCAGGAATTTTCTCCATCTTGGAAGTGATACAGAGTGACACACTGCATAAAGTATTGGTTAAACACACAGCTCTGGACCGCAGCTACCCATGTTCAAATCTTGACTGCCTCTTTTACTGGATATATCACTTTGGGTAGGTTGCTTAACTTTTATGGCCTTTGATTTCTATTCTATAAAATTGGCATAATAATGATATCTCAATGCTTGTAGCTTGTTAGACTCATTATTAGCTCTTGTTTTTGGTTCATTACATTTACATTTACTATAAGTAATTTGATTAAATGATGACAAATTTAGTTTAAATATATTATTTTATAAATTTGATAAAAAGCATATTTGCAACTTATATAAGAAGTTAAGAAACTATGAGGAACTTGATGTGAAATACTGCTACATGAGATGTGCATAATTTTTCTACTAATTAATGTTATTTATTTAAAAAAAAATAGAAGCAATTTTAGAAGCTCAGTTCCCACATTTACATATAAAACCACTGATTCCAAAAGAGACTAAGTGACTTATATATTTTTACAACACATAAAATATAAAGGATAAAAGGCAAAGTTACAAGATTTTATGCTTAAACAATTTTACTGTATTAAAATCTAAAAACTACTTAAAATCCTTGAAAGCTTCTGGAATTAAAATTCTACTAAAAATATATTCGGAAAACCTGCACTGAATACTTACTGTGTGACAGTCACTGTCCTGATGCTAAATAAAAGAGTGGAACAGTGATAAAAAGGTATTTGGGAATTAAGTAGATTTATTTTGAGAGTGTTAGCATGGGAGGGGCCTGTTGACTGCAACACTCTTATATAACTGATGAGTTTACCAAGTTTTAGAAAATATTTAAACACCTTGCTCCGTAATCCCTTAGCCAGAAAATCACATATCTAAGTTCTGCAATTCCAAGTTTGTCTACCCAGCAAATATTGACCTTTATAAGAGATTTTGAGATATACAGGGAATAAAGTTATGCAATCATTTTATTGGATTAAAGAAGATAACTGCTGTCTTAGAAATTTTTTCTTAGCATTTATTTTAATTTTAAAAATACTAAAAAAAAAAAATTCTGAACTTTCTCCCAGGACACTGAAATTTTTGAAAGGTTTTGAATTTAAAAAGCGGATTTTTGTTTCTGATATTTCAGCTAGCAATGAGCTAAGTAGAAACAATAACCTGTCTACTAGCAGTTAGGGCAAGAAGCAGACACCTTTCAATTTTCTCCCAGTAGTGCTCTAATTGCCAGCGTATGCCCTGGAGTCTGAGTCTGACCTTTCGAACTGTGCAGCTTACTTCATTCAAATTGAGAATTGTCTTCCTTCACCAGTCTCCTTCTATTGGGCTTATGCAGCATATAGTTCTGTGGTCCAAACTGAGAATTTCACTGGGTTCTGACTATATCTTATCATTCTTTTAACTGCTGTTAGTGTATACACATTGTAAAATGGAAAATGGAGAGTACTTTTTCCTTTACATGTGAAAAGCATGCAGTTTGAAAATAGAAATTCTTACTCACTAAGTACTTCTGCAGCATCCAGTGCTGTGCTGGGTACCATCCATCCCAGGTTGTGACTGTTCCTCTTCTGTACAACTGTGAGAATTTTTCATTTGGTCTTCCTACTTCCAGTCTTGTCTATCCACTGATGCCAAATAATATTAAATCCTACCCCCAATTATATAATTCTGTTGATTAAAAAGTGAAAATAGTATTACACAAAAACACAGACACATACACAAATGAGTACACATTTTTAAAATGGTGAAAAATTGAATAAAGTCTGCATTCTAGATAATAGTAACGTCAATTTTTGGTCAAAACCATTCAACAAGTCTATAGGAAGTCCCAACATTTCATACATTTTCTTGTTTTCTTCTGAGCCCTCCAAACTCTTCCAATGTCTACCTGCTACCCAGTTTCAAAGGCAATTTCACATATTCAAATATCTTTACAGCAGCACCCAACTCTACTGGTATCAATTTACTGTATTCATCTGTTTTCATGATGTTGATGAGAACATATCTGAGACTGGGTAATTTATAAATAAAAAGAGGTTTAATGTACTCACATTTCCACATGGATTGGAAGGCCTCACAATCATGGTGAAAGGTGAAAGTTACATCAAACATGGTGACTGACGAGAGAGAATGAGAACCAAGCAAAACAGTTTTTGAGGATCCCTCCTACCAGATCACCCAGCTAACCTAGATGGTGTTACCTCAGGGATTCTGAGACAGCCCTCACCTGTTTGTGCAGACATTGTCCAAAGATCTCTCAGTTCCTTTATACTCAGGTTAAAGTTTTATAATATGTAGATGACATTCTCCTCTGTGCCACAACTGAGGTAATCTTTCAGGAGGTCAGTAAGGTTCTTAATTTTCTGGCTAACAGAAGATATAAGGTCTTAAAATCTATGGATCAGCTCTGTCAGACTTCAGTAATGTACCTAGGTCTAGTCTTGTCAGAGGGGATCAGGGCATTAGGCAAAGAAAAATTTAAGCACATCTTCCCCTTTGCCCTCCCCAACTAAGGAGACTTTGGCATCACAGAATTCTGCAGGCTATGGATATCTGTGTATGGTGAAATAGCTTGTCCCTTATATCACCCAATGAAGGAAACTCAGACAGCTTAGACCCACTCCCTAACTAAAGCAGAGGCTAAAAGGGCCTTTGAACAATTAAATCAAACATGCTTGAAGCAGTAGCCCTTAGTCTTCCCATTAGTGGGTGTTAAACCTTTATATCTCAGAAAGGAAGGAAGGGAATGGTACTGGGAGTTCTAAGCTGGGCCCAAGGTCCAGCCCAGGAGCCTATAGGCTACCTAAGCAAGGAGCTTGATTTTGTAGCTAAAGAATGGCCAGCCTGCCTCTGAGCAGTTGCATTGGTAGCTTTGCTGGGACTGGAGGCTACCAAGTTAATCATGGGGAATAATTTAACCATTTATATCCCACATAATGTGGCAGGACTATTGTCTTCTAAGGGGACTCTCTGGCTAATAAACAACTGTCTCCTCAAATATGAAGCTCTGCTATTAGAGAGATCTGCAGTAGTTTTAAGAACATGTTCCTAAGCCTAGCCACCTTCCTCCCAGAGGAAGCTGGGAAGCTTGAATGTGACGGCACACAGAGAGTAATTCAAAACGATATGGCCAGAGATGATCTCAAAGAAACTCCCTTAGAGAACCCAGACTGGACACTCATTATGGATGGATGTTCCTTTGTAGGATCCATATAGCAGGGGATGCAATAGTCACCCTGAATGATGTTACTGAGAGTGTGTCTCTCTCCTCAGGCACAAGTGCACAACTAGCTGAGCTAATTGCCATTACAAGGGCACTTGAATTTAACAAGGAAAAAGAAGTTAATATTTATAGTAATTCTAAGTATGCTTTCCTAGACCTCCACGCCCATGCCACTATCTGGAAAAAGAGTGACTTCCTCCCAGTCAGTGGGTCTCCCATTAAATACCAGAATATTATTAGACTATTATCCTTGGTCTTCTTTCCATAGAAAGTGGCAGTAACACTAAATTAGTAACTGCTAAATCAGCAGTGAGAAGGCCCCAGATTTCTGATCCAATTGAGGCCCCTCTGATCTGGGACTGCTCCATAAAAGAAATAAAACCTCAATATTCCTCCATGGAGATACGAAAGGCTACCTCTCAGGGATGCACACTTCAGTGCTTAGCATTGCTGCAATCAGAGGACAGCAAGCTTCATCTACCACCTTTCAGCCATTATAAAGTTTTAAAAAATCTCCACTAAACTGTCTACCTAGGAAACAATAAAGCCTATCATGTGGTCCAAACTTTGGTCTCAGCAGTGGGCTGTCTGGAACAGCTGCTGCAAAAATGCCAGCTGCAGCAGGGAAAGTATGGCTGGGGCTGCTCACTTCATGGAGTCAGCAGGATCTGGGAACAGGTGGGAGCACCACCCTTTTCTGAGTTGGTGGGACAGGAGTCCCATGCTCTTGGGCACAGCTGTAACTGCCCAGTTCTGGCTGTGGCCCTGGATATCCCTGTGCACTTGGAGAGCCAGGGAGCCCTTTCCTGCTGTCAGACCTTTTCCCACTGCCAGTGCCCACTCTAATTTTGGAGCAAAGTTGTGGCCAAACTTGGACACTGCCATAATCTGGCTGGGTGTGCATGTGCTTGGGGAGGCAATGATGTGCCAGACCCCTGCTGCCTCAGCCCTCTCCAGACCTTGAGGGCCAATGAGCACAAGATGGAGGTTAAGGGGGACTGAGGGTGGCTCTAATGGGCCTACAGGCATCTTTCCACATGGACAGCCTGGGTGCCATGAACAGCAGCAGGAGGCAGACAGGCTCCTAAGAGGAAAGTGGCAGATCTCTGCTGATACTCCACCTTCAAGCAAAGGACAGCGTGAAACCTGGGTCCTAGGCTTCCAGTTTTCTGGATCAGGGTGAGAACTTTTAGTGCCTTTTTCAGGCTCTCCCATGGCTGCCCATGGACCAATCAGCATGTGCTTCCTCCACTCTGAAGCCAATAGAAACTCTAGTCTCAGACAGACTCAGGCAGGTGATGGGAAAACCTGCCTGTGAAGAGGAGCCACTCACGGTAGGTCTCCTCTTTGCTGAGAGCTGTACAATCACTGGGGCAACCTGATTGTAGATAGGAGCTGCTCACTCCAGGTGTCCTCTCTGTTGAGGGCTGCAGACCTGTCAGGCTGACCTGCCTGTATATAGGAGCTAACCATTCTAGGTCTCCTTTCTGCTGAGGGCTGCAGGCTGTGGACTCATGGGATGATCTTCCTGCAGAGAGAGGAGCTACCCACTGTGGGTCTCCTCTCTGCTGAGAGTTGTATACTCATTGAGATGATCTGATTGTGGGTAGGAGCTAACCACTCCAGGTCTCTTTAAAGATTTACTATTGCTCAATACAAGACCTCTTCACCTTGCTTACCCTCTAGTCATCCATATATCTCATTCTTCCTGGTTGTGGGACGATAAGCTGGAACCCACCAAATGATGAAACTGAAAAAGCTGTAACACAAAAGAACTGAAACACATCCCCTCCTCACCATGTTGTGGGGAGAAAGAAAGAATAGCTGTGACACTTCAGGGATTCCAGACCTAGGAGGTCCCTGAGCCAGGACTGTGATATTCTCTTTGGGGCTCTGTGATTCCTGGTGTCTACAAGCTTCTGGCCACCACTGTGTTCCCCAGTGCCCACAGTGGAAGCTGTTTGTTGAGGGCCTTATTCAGCTGCAGGAGAGTTGGCACTTTTGCCAGTGCCTGGAGCTGACTGCCCCATTGTAGGCAGAGTGCCTGGCTGTGCACAGTGATCTGATCCCATGCTCACTCACTCACTCACACATCTGTTGCTGCTCCACGCCTTGCTTGCCCTTGGCAGGCATGGGATTTGGGCTGCTAATGAAAGCCAAGTGCAGCCTGTCAGGCCAAGTGAGTGAAACAAGTACATCAGGCCCAAGCAAATCTCAGGCAAACGTGCCACCTGTCACAGAGGTATCTGGCTGGTGAAGCAACATGCTAAAGATTCCATGACATAAATAAATGAGAAGAACAAAATAAATTTTAAAAAGTATCTAACCTGGTTGACATTACTTAAGAGGTACTAATGAGTAAAATTAGATAAGCTAGACTTCCAGATTTAGTTCTATTCTATTTAATTTGAAGGAAATAATATGTTTATGATTTCTTATGTGTAAATTGTGGTTTGGTTATTAGAATAATTTAAAATATAATCCTGAAAATCTATCATTCTAAGAATATCTTGGTTTCATTTTTTTCAAAAAGATAATATTCAAATTGTATTTTAGAACTCATTTCTGTCAGACTGTTTACCAAGGTAGACTTTTAAACCTTATCAATAACTATATTATATTGCTGTTAAAGATTAATTTAGCATTTCCAACTATATCTACAGATGGGCAAAATCATAATGTATTACTTATAATTATGAATGATTTACTGTCTAATAATACATAGAAAAGAAAATTAAACCATTACAGGAGCTCAGAAATAAATTTTAGAGCATTATTAATTTAACTTTAGTCTTCCTGAAACAATCTCAGCAAAAAATGCCTGCCAGTGATGACCTACTCTAAACCACCTTAAACAGAAACTTTGGCTAAAATCCAGAAATAAGCACTTGCATTTATTAGTGTCTCTATCTTACCCCAGGTGATAAAAAATAAATTTAAAAAAAGGTTATATTCTATTCAGAAGGTAAATCTATGGTTGCACCATATTGAAACTTTTGGAGCCAACAAACATATGGAAATAATAGTGTGTATTCAGATGGGTGGAGATTAGTTTCTCCATTGGCAGTTGAACATCATTTATGTAGTTTGCTGATAGGAGGTTAAAATTAGCAGTTAAAATTAGTGGGAGAAGAAGTACTTTGTTAAATAAGTTGACCTTAAATTATTTAAATGTCATGGCACAGTTCTAGAATTATCTTAAAGAAATGGTAGTATTAAGCTTTATCAGCCGCCCTCTCCCACATCTCCTTTCTGTTTTTCTTTCACTACTGGGCTCAATTGAAATAAAAAAAAAAGGGTCCCAGAATATTACTTTAAAATTATTTAAAATTTAGTAGATTTGTTTTATACTAGCAAGGGAATGTGTTAAGAGGAAAGCTTACCAAATAATTCTAGAGCCTTAGCATTTAGGAATGTTTGCATGGTTTAAATAATGTTTTCAGAGCCTTGGATCTTTTAAACATTTGAAAATGTAGCCATTTTCCACAGGAAAAAAATTGTAGGTGAATATAAATGATCCCATTCTCTAACCCACATCTATGCATTCATACACCAAACATACATATACACACATACTCACATTTGCATATATTCAGACTCACACATTTACAAAACTCTTGCACAATTATGTTCTGGACAGTTTCAGTGAGGTTCATGAACATTCCTGAATTCTGAATATGAAATCAGAGTAAGAATCAGTGAGCTGCACAACAAACACTGGCTGATCAGTATAATCAAATCCTTACTTCATACCATCACACAATTCATCCACAATTGCAGATTTCAAGGCTGCAATGAGCTTATTATGGCGCCATGGTGCCACAAGCCTGGGCAACAGGGTAAGACCCTGTCTCTGAACAACAGCAACAATATAAATAAAATTAAGCATTTATTAGTCAAAAGAAAGAAAAGCTAAATATTAGAAATTAAGAAAAGGAAATCTTATTTAGAGTTAAAAATACTTTTAAAAGTCGATTTTGAGAGAAGAGAGGCATAATGTAACATTCCAACAGTATTAATATATGGATTACCGAATTTGATAAGGAGAGAATAGGAAAAAATATAGGGAAGAGTAAATAACCACAGTTGGAGAAGAAGTAACTTATAAAAGCTGACAATAAACAAAAAATATCAAACTGGGAAGGGCCTGTTGAGTCCCATTTTGAAAAGTTGGAAAATGCAAATAAATAAGACTATACCTGGATACATGACTTTCAATTTGCAGAGCACTGAGTTTCCAGAATGAAAATAAAAGCCAACTGCATCAAATTTTCATCAATCTTGATAGAATATACAAAAAAAGTACAATATATTCAATTTTTTGATTATAAAATATGATTGGAAACTAGGATTCTGTATCTATGGAATTATTAGACTAGGAAAAATTTTACCTTCCAAATGGTATTGATCTTCCTCGTTTACCTTCCATGTTTTCTATATTTTTCTTCCTTCCTCCTTCTCTTCCTTCTGTCTTCTTTCTTTTTTCTTTCTTGTTACCTTCATTTTTTGGAAAATTTTGTTTGGACATATAAATAAGGAGAAGATGGGTTAAAAGTAAAAATAAAGAATGGCTATACGAGCAATAGTGAAAACTAATCTGGGATTCCAGGAGCATGAAATGGCAACTTGTTATGTGAGCAAAAAAGCAGAACTTAAAAAAAAGAGGTCCAAATTAGAACTGTATTAGTGGAGTGACCTCTAAAAAGCAATCTTGAAGAAAAAAACATATTGTATAAAAAGGAATATATGGAATAGAATGTGGCTATGTTAAAGAAGCTCACACTACTTTACTCAATAAGGACAAAGCAAAGAAGATTAGAAATTCCAGGAAAATAAAAGTAAGACAAACCTGATCCAAATATAAAATAACCATAGCAAACCATACTTTTTAGCTCTTATTGAAGTATAAGAAAATAGAATCCATTTTAACAAGAGGTGGATTGCATTCTTTAGTAGGTAAGAGATATGAAATTGAACCTACAGGGAAAGAAGTTTGTTATCAGCATATTTCTGGCTATGCAAGTGGCTTGGTTAAAAGTCAGTTATTTATTAGTCTTCACCTTGTTTTGAAAACTTCAATATTCACCCACATAAATTTTATCAATGTAGACAACATAAAGCTGTAACTCTCAGAAAAAAAAAGGTGAGGAAAAGGGAAATTAACATCTGAGAGTCAAATAAGGAGATATGATCTGAAACAGTACAAAAAATAGAGGTTGAAGAATTAGTAGAAATAAGGGATGATGAATATGATTCAATGTCTCAGCTGTTATAAGTTAGGAAATAATTTTTAATGATGATAAATGTAAAGACCCATAGAACTTGGTATTTAATTATTTAGAGGTAATAAAAAGATTTTCTGGGATGTGGCACTGGGCTGGGGTGAAACTGTTCCATTAATGGTTTCTTTAGTACTGTTTTATTTTCTACCATGCATATACACATTGCTATATTTTAAATGTTACAAAAAGAAATTAATGAATGATACATATTCATCTTGTTTTTAATTGTACTTTAGTTTCTGGGGTACATGTGCAGATCATGCAAGATTGTTGCATAGGTACATTCACGGAAAGGTGGTTTGCTGCCTCTATCCCCCCATCACCTATACCTGATATTTCTCCCCACATTATCCCTCCCTACCCTCCCTCCCACTGTCCCTCCCCTAGCCCCCCCAGCAGACCTCTTTTCTGATATTTTTATTATGAGATTGTTATTACAAACATATCTAATATATTGGCAATAACTTATTTTTAACCACACTATAACAGCTTTCCTATGTGAATTTCAAAATTTTAAAATAAGAAAAATGTAATTTTTAATAGGGAACTTTAAATAGCAATTTTCTCCAATGAGCCACTTGTAATCAAATTTGAGTGGTAGTGCTCACTTCTTCATTGCATTTTATTGGTCTCAATTTTTCAATGGGTACTTAGCAAAGCTTAGCCCACACTACAACAGTATTAGATACAAATTGTCTTTTCAAGATAATCAATACACACTACAAATACTAAATGACTTCATCTAAATAAATCAATACAAGGGCAATTGATACCAATTAACCAAAAAAGATTTTTGTTGGTTTTATTTCACACAGTATTTATAGTGAGTCAGCTGAGGATAATTTTCTTGACTATACATGCCAACCAACAACTCACTTACCAATGTTTAAGAACATATTTTTTCACATTAAAAATTATGAACATGTTTAATATTTTAAATAAATATTCATATACTTTGTAATAAGCCCAGACATGATTCTGAAATGGAAATAGGGGAAAAATGTGAAGCAGTTATAGAATGAGAAGCAGCTATAGAGAGAAAGTATAAGCATAGTCAACTTCTTAGGCATGTAACCTCAGAATCACACAGGGCCCAACACTAAGATGGCACCATACTTGGTTTGACACTGTGCTGTTGCTGTCTTGTAACTATTAATAATTCTTTAACATGCAGATTTTATTTTGCACTGAGCCCTGCAAATTATATAGACAGATCTATGGGTAAGCATGGATTTCAACAAATTGATATGTTTAGAAAGAAAATACAAGTACAAATTTCGAGAAGAAAATCTGAAGTATTAATTTTATCCTCCAGAAATCTAAACTTTATCTCAAGGTTATTTTTTCTGTGATTCTTATTTTTTCTGTCTCTGGAGACTGAAAGCAAAATATGAATAATAATTTCTACTAGAGATTTTCAAAATTTACAATAAATTAGAATATGATGTTTTATAAATAGTTTACATTTTTATTTAGGTTGTACTTTTTTTTTTGGTTCTATTTTATATATATAGCCTACGTTTTTACTCTTTTTAGCTCAGATATGGGTATAGGGACTCATATGTCCACATGTGAGTAATTTCTTTTGAGGTTAAAAACTATTTTTATGTTTTATCACTGGTAAGAAGATTTTGTCACATATTTAAAATTTTAAGAGAGATATGTCATTTGATATTCATGCCCATGTAGGCTTTTAAATTAAAGTAGAAAAACGAACTTGCTATATATTCATTTGCTCTCAGGAAGGAATCATCTTAGATTCTTTGAACATATTTCTTTTTCTAAACTAATTGTATTTAGTGTTCCACTATCAAAGGCCAGAGTATGCACATTTGGTAGTTTTCTACCTGCTCCAGTGGGTAGGGGAGAGGAAATTATTCATCTGTGGTCTCAGTCATTTAAGAAAGCTAAGAAAAAGTAATGAATAAGTGGTTCATAGCATCTACTGAAAAATAAACAACTTAGAAGTCCACATTTGAAGTAAACTTAAGTATTAGAATTTGAAGACTTTAAGTTTATCCCAAGACCACAACTCTCTAGTTAGTTAACTAGTAACTACAACTAACAGTTATTAGTAGTTACTAGTTAGTAATAGCTAGTATCGTAACTAGTAATTACTTAGGTTAATTAGTTAACTACTAACTCATAGAGAACACTTACAGGTTTGCACAGAAGGTAGCTCAACTCATGTGCAGCATCTCACTGTAGCTAAAAATTAGAATTTTCTTACTTTTTTTAGAGGATTTTGCTTCACTATAATTTGTAACTAGTTAATAACTTACTATAATTTGTAAAGTTGTAATTGGAAGCTAATAATGCATAGGAAGTGTCCAAATATTTTCTTCATGAAGATGGAAAATGTGTCCCCATCTCAAGCAATATGGCTGATGAAAAAAATGTTAATTTTCCAAAGCTGAATAGCAGTTTCTCCAGAATAAGTAAGATTGAGTTACTAAAATTACTCATGGCTATGCAACCTGTATTTGAATAATATAAGATAACAAACAATAGTAAGTGTAGAAAACAAAAAAACACTATTTCCCATTTAACATGTCTGCCAAGATGCTATTTCTGTTCTGAAATCATTGGTAGTCAAGACAGTGTATGCTCCTTTTACATATGAGGATGACAGTTTTTAATATAAATTATGCCCTAGTAGTAAAAATGAGCACACTTATATGTGTGTTAAGTAAAGTCAGATTTGAAAACAAATAAATCATCTATAGGTATGCAAATATATAAATGAAGATATAAATATTATAGTACTGGTTAAGATAATCATAGAGTCTATGTCACTTATAACTTCAAGTTATTCTTTTTTATACTAACATTGGAATGGAGTTCTGTAACAAAGCCGATGTAGAGTAAACATGTTTCATTGAAAAGCACATCAATAATATAAATTTAAAATAAATAAAGTATAAAATTGAAAAAGCGGATGGCATCACTAAGAACAAAGAGCACAGGCTTAACAAGGTTGATCATCTGGACAATCTTTTTGATAATTTTTAATACAAATACTAATGACATCTGTTTAGCAACATCATTTTATGCTAAGTAATCTTGGAATCCTAGGATCATTGTTATGTGACTGTTAATACCGTATCCTCTCCTTATAGCAATGACCATAGTAGGTTTCTTTAACCTTTTTAATCTTTGTTGCTGGTATTTTGAGTTCTGTAAGGACAGTAACCGTATCTGTGTTTTTCACTGATGTTTGTCCACTGTCTGAAAAGTGCTAGGTACTCACAAAATGTTGGATGAATAAAATTTTAAACAAAACTAGTGTATTTCATGTCTTTTGGTCAAACTGTTATTTGTTGAACATCTACTATATGCTAGGAATACAAAAATTACAAAAGCAGGGATCTGCCATGAGGAACAGATGTACTGATAATACAAGACACATTAGTCCAGTATTCTATATGAAATGGCCCATCAATCCTTGATACTGGGTGCTATGGAACCAGAGTCAGCCATTACTCAGCCAGCCAGTTCCAACTTTATAAATTTATGTCTAAACCAAATCCTAAAATATAGCTAAGGAATTGACAGTTAGATGAGGATGATAAAAGTATTCCAGGCCAAGAGAGTAGAAAAAACAGTTTCAAAAGTATGAGAGAGCATTATGAATGGGAATAATGTTAAGTAATCAGCTATTTTTTAAATAAGTAATAGTTGAAACCTATTTTTGTCAAATTTGTTTCAAATCAGAGGAGTCATAATGCTCCATTGTCTGATTTCATATTTAACATAATTTTTATGAATAAATGTATCATGACATAAAAAAGGAATGATAACATTGGTGAATGTTTGGGCTCAGAATAAAGTATTAATAGCAGAATGAAAACAATGGCTCCATGCATAAAAATGGCAGCTTTCAGAAGAACTCTCAAGAAGATATATATTATGGTTCCTATACAAAACACATTTTTTTTGCTATATTAAGAGCAGTGTAAGTTGTTTTTCTACACAATGAAAGTGTAACCTTTTAAAGGATAGTACTTCATGTACACGTTCTTATTGCATGGAATGCTTTCCCCAGTGGATAAGGTTACTTCTATATACACATTGTGCACCACACAAATCACTTAGAACATTATAAGGAGGTAAATTTTTAAGTCGTTTTCTATTTATAGATTTTGGAAATAAAGGAGGAATATGTGCTATCTCTAAAATATGTTTAATATTCTGCTATAGGTATTTTGAAATTCTGAGTTTTTAAAAATTGGACCTCCATTTTTGGTTTGCTCTGAGCCCTGAAAATTATGTAGCCAGTCTTCCTCTCTGTGTTACTTTTGTTCATACAAAAAACTATTTTTGTTGTGGTTGTTTGTTTTCTTTTTAGAAATATTCTTCTCATTACAAAGAAAAAGATATCTATATATATATAGATATAGATAAATATCTATCTACTGATATATCTATCTATATATAGATATCTCATACCTGTAATCCCAGCAGTTTGGGAAGCCAAGGTGCTTGGATCATCTGAGGTCAGGAGTTCGAGACCAACCTGGCCAACATGGTGAAACCCGGTCTCTACTGCAAATACAGAAATTAGCTGACCACAGTGGCTCACACTTGTCATACCAGCCACTCTGGAGGCTGAGGCAGGAAAATCGCTTGAACCCCGGGGGACAGAAGTTGCAGTGAGCTGAGATCGTGCCATTGCACTCCAGGCTGGGAGACAGAATGACACTCTGTCTGGACAAAAAAAAGAGAGAGATTTATATAGTGAGAAAAAATACAATTTTTAAAAAATCAACCTATGTTAAAAAAGAACTTTAAATTTGCTTGATACTTATTGGGTATCACTACCTTTTCTGTTATTAAATTTAAAAATCTAACAATGAAAGAAGGGTGCCTGTGTTTGTCATTAATATTTCTTTGCCTTGAAATGAAAGGAGAAATTTCTTTTCTCATTGTTCAGACCCACAGCTTTCTTTTGTTTGAAATAGCAGCAGATTTTAATACAACATGTATCTTCAGAGAAAATTTTACATTTAGCAAATATATTCTAACTTGTTTTAAACTAACTGTTCTGGTATGAACTACAAGCAGTTAGTTAAAGTTTTTAAAATTGTATTTAAATATATTAGAGGAAAACAAAGCCATCGGGGACTACAGGAATGTCAGTATTGGGAAAATAAAATTAAGTAGCCTCAAAATTATCCATATAATTTTATCTTTAATTATTTATCAACTCTTAAAGTGTTCATGCATTAGATGAGAGGCTCAGAAAGCACAAAACAGATTCCAAAAAGACCATAATAATAATCACTGTCTCCAGAATATTGAGTGCTGCTAAGAGACCAACTGATATCCCAGCATGACAAGAATGAAGAACTATAGTAAGAAATCAAGATTTTACTTGAGTTTCATTTCAAAAGTGCTAAACTCTAGGATTATAAAAATAGCATACTTGATCTGGGATAAGATAATCTTCCTATAATTTATCTGCCTATAGGAAAAATAATTAAATCCACGATGGAGGGGGAAAAAAGTATTATCTATGGTCTTTGCTATTATTCATGCACAGTAAATTAAAACACTTATCAGAATTAAGAGGAAATAAGGACCAAATGACAAAAATCAAGAACATAAATAAAGCAGCAAACACACAAGTGATCAAAACACTGGAATTTTCAAAAAGAGATTTAAATATAACTAACAATTTTAATAAAATACTTAAGAAGATAATTTCACTAGATAATTTGAATCCACAAAAAAAGGAAGCAAATGCTTCCTTGAAATGAAAAGCATAGGAAATATAAGTTGATGTTTAAGGGATAACAGAACAAAAGGTTCGTGAATTTGAAGACTGAGAAATATAAAATAGCCAGGTAGAAATACAGAGAAAGTATAAAAATAAAAAAAAATACAAAAGCATGAAAGAGACATAAGGAATATGGCAGAAAAGTTTAAACCATGTGTAACTGTAGTTCCAGAAGAAAATAAAGAGAAAAAGAAAAATTTATGTTTTAAGAAATACAAGCTGAAACATTTCCAAAACTTATGAAATTCATCAAGCCAAAAATCAATATGAACGCAAAGTAGTATAAATCCAAAGAAAAGGTAAAACTATACAAATAATCTTAAAACATTAAAGACCAATGTTTTGTTAGGTTTTGTTAACTTATTAATGTGTTAATTTATTCAAGATTTTTTATACACTGTCGTTCTAACCCATAGCTGTACAGTAGTATATTTTAAAAACTGAAAAAAAAATTGCTTAATGGGCTATATGTTCTAATAAAGGGAGACAGACATAATATCAAGAAGTGAAGTTTAGATGTTACATGGGGAGATATTCTAAGCAGGAGAATAATACACCAAAGAAGACAGAAAGTAGCTGGTGACTCATGCCTGTAATTGCAGCACTTTGTGAGGTGGAGGCTGGAGGATTGCTTGAGACCAGCAGTTGAAGATCAGCTTGGGCAACATAAGGACGCTGCCTCTACAAAAGTCATTTGAAAGTTAGCCAGATGGAGTGACATGTGCTTGTGGTCCCAGTAAATGAGGAGGCTGAGGCAGGAGGATTGCCTGAGCCCAGAAGACTGAAAAGATTGAGGCTGCTGTGAGCACTAATCACTCCACTGTACTGTAGCCTGGGTGACAGAG